>NW_021024616.1:2521792-2540167 GCF_004153795.1 Camellia sinensis
TTCCTTTTTCTTACAAAATATGAAATTAAAGCTATAAGGCTCTTAGAAAAATATCTATATATATGAAATTCAAATTAAGATCAAACTAATTCTTGATTGTCAAATTCAAATTATAATTTATTTCTTAATTTGTCCAATTTTAGATTTAATTCATTTTTTTCATATCAAACCCAATTTCAAACTCAAAAATTCTAAAACATAAATTAAGCTTTTAAAACCCAATGTCATGTTCAAAACTCATGCAAAATTTCACCAAAACATGAAAATAATTATGAGCCATGATCAATCTTCAATAAATCTTGGTTGCATGTAATTTATGGAGCTTAATTTAACAATAACTTTCCAAATTAAATCCAAAATAATTAATTTCTAATTAAACTTCATAAACTTGATCTTAGCTCCAATTCTTCATTTTCTTGTCAATTTCTTTTTTAATCACATAAAATTGATTTCAAACCCTTTTCCATTTTCCTTCAAACATGAAATCAAGTTATAAACTCCTTAGAAAATCATTTGCATGTATGAATTTTGACATTAAAATTAACTAATTTTATATTTTTATCAATTTTCTTCATCTTCTTACTAATTCCTTTTAATTACATGATATTGATTCCAATTTCATCTCTAATTTCAAGTGTAATATGAAGATTCTACATAAATTAAACATAAATTTCATACCTTGAGTTTTAATTTTAGAATATTTAGTTGAATCCCTTCTAATTCTTCTTGAGTTTCTTCAAAAACTTGAGCTTTCCTTTCAATTTTTCTTCTCCTCTTTTGTTTTCTTTGTTCTAGCAACTCTCTCTCTCTCTCTCTCTCTCGGTTTTGACTTCAATCTCACACCAATAATGCTCCAGCATAAAGGAAACAAATACACACACACCCCTATACTTGTTGACACTACATGCACACGTGCACATTGTCTAAGGCTCCCAACACAACACTTACATGCACACACACATATACAAATTTCTTTGTACACACACATTTTTCTCTACACCCACACCCATATACACTCTCAACAATTTATGATTAATAGTAATTTAATTAAGCAACACTTAGTCTTAATGAATCTTGATTGACATATAATTAAATTAATCATAACTAATTACAAATCTTACACAATTTAATTTGCCTAATTTGATTTTCATTAGAGCCTAATTAATTATATTTAAATTTATCAATCGGAATCAGATTTTTAATCAAATTTCCAAAAGGCTCCAAATATTAAATTAAATTTATTTTCATCATCAATTTTAGTTTCTCACATCATTAAAGCCTTCAAGTTCAAATTAATCTCAAAATCTCTGTTAATAAATTATATATTCAAATTGGAAACCTCATGAGTCAATTTAATCCATAACAATTATAGTTCCCAATCCTTAAAATTTAATTAACTCCAATTCGGACTCAATTAATAAAATCTCAATTTACCAAACTGAATCGAATATTTAATTAAACTCCCATAAGTCCGATACTTAAAATTAAAATAATTCAATTCCCTAATTATACTCTCTTGAGCCATTTAGGCTTTCAATTTCGAATTCCAAAATAAATCCTTATTAAAATCAAATACGAATCAGACTCCAAAATTCTCAGAAATCCCAAATTACCTTAGAGTAACAACCAATTAGAATCCAAATCTCCTTAATCAATTAAATATAAAATCTTATACATGATGTGGTTGGCTTAATCTAAGGTTTATACTAATTAAACTCGATTTATTCATTAAGAATCAAATTTTGCCAAATTTCACTGCAGGCTCTAAAAATTATGCTAAACACAGATGTAAAATTGGTTTTGGTTTCTGGCACCTCTAAGGCTATAAATTCTCAGTTCACAGCCCCAATTGCAATAGATTTTTCTACAGTCAACAGATATAAATTCCTAATCGCATAAATCACATAATTAAACATAGAAATTCATATCAAATACATAACCATATGCATAATTTAGTATATTACGGGTTGGGTCATTACAATAAGAATCATTAAAAGCAAAGCTTATCCTACTAACGCTGCAGGTATCGCTCTTTTTATCATAGAAATAGGTAGAAGAAAACCTCCTTAGTGATACGTGAAGTCATCCATAATTTGGTTGTTCCTTTGAACCTAGATCTTGGGATCTCCAGTCAACTAGGTTGGATTGCCATTATGGCGACTTTTAAGTAATAGGCTTTAATCCTATTCCCCTTGATAAATAGTACACTTGCTCTTTAACTAGCCCTTTAATCAATGGATCCGCAATATTCTCCCTTGACTTTACATATTCTATGGAAATTATTCTATGTGAGAGAAAATGCTTAACGATATTATGTCTTCGATGAATGTGTCGAGACTTACCGTTATACATGTGATTTTGTGCTCGTTTTATTGCTGCTTCACTATCACAGTGAATGCATATAGCTGGTGTATCAAACTTTCAGAGCCCCGGTGTATTAAATCGAGGCACCGTTTGAATTCAAGGTTGATCCAACCGCGCTCAAAGTCAATAAGCTGGAAAAGCTGTTCAAAAAAGCACAGGGGGTCAACTCTATTCTAGACATAGAAGATGTGCACACCAAATCGACAGTTACCTTACCGGAGTGGTTCAAGATGCCGCATATTGACCGCTTCGATGGCTCTGGGGATCCAATGGTACATTTGCATCTATTTTCTGATATCCTACGACTAATGGGTTTGACTCGAGTACAGAAGTTGTCACTATTCAGCCGAACCATGTCTAGAATAGCTGCTATCTGGTATGCTAAATTGGAAGACTCTATGAAACAGAGCTGGCAGGAGTTGATCGAATCCTTTGTTGCCTAATATTCCTATAATACGTAGATCGAGGTCATAACTTGTGATCTTAAGGGAACGCGTTAGGAACTGAAGGAGGGCTTTTCAGAGTTTGTTATTCGATGGAGGGCAAAGGCGACTATGATGGAAAATAGACTCCCAGAGAAAGAGCAAGTTCGTATAATTGTTAGAAATCTGCATAAAAGGCTATTGTAGAAAATGATAGTCCTCCCACTATTCAACTTTAAGGACCTTCATGAAATTGGGGTTCAAATCGAGGATGCCATCAGGCAAGGGATCACTGTGGATGGTAATGAGCCTATGAGGAAGAATGTTGTTCGCAGTTCCAATAGTAACACAGTTATGAAATGCTCAGAAGTAAATACTGTCACCAATCCTATCAAAAACCCTTTTCCTGATAATGGACAAAAACCAACCACTACAACTCGTCCCCAAGCCTAAAATTTCCATCCTCTTTATATGAGTATCTCTCAAGCCTTGACAACGCTGCTAGAAAAAGGGTACTTAGAGCTCTTAGAACCCTAACCCCTTCCAAATCCTCTTCCACCAAGATATGACCCAGCTAATGTAGACACCCCTTTTTTGACCATCCTCAAGACTTGGACGTCATCATTTGAACACACAGTGATCATCTATGCTTGTGTTCGTTTTGAGTTCCCGAAGGTCTCAGCTGCGTGCCTTGCCTTAGGATCTCTCAACTTGACTGTTTTGTACTTGGTTGTAGACCAAGGACTTGTGGTTTTACTTGTGAGGGAAGAGGGTGGCTTGTTGGCCATCCCCTCAACCCATCGGCTAAGGCCTTGTGCCATCGGCCTTGTGTTCTTGCTATCAGCCAAAAGTGTTGGCCGATCGGTACTCTTTTTGGTCGATCGACACTCTTTTTAGTTGATCGACCATATTTTTGAGCCGAGACCTTTTCATCTACTTTTTGTAGATATTTTGTGCCAGCTGTGACAACTGGTATGCACAATTTTGATCCTCCATACACGTGTATGGAGGGATTAGCTTCAAGACTCAAGCTTGTTCAACAAGCTTGAGAATTCAAATCCTATAAGAAAGGAGGCCCTCCTCCTTTTCCAGAGTTTCTAAAAATTGCATATAGAAGTTCTATATATATCTCTCTCTGTCCAGAGTTTCTGAAAATTGCATATAGAAGTTCTATATATCTCTCTCCCTTTGCCCTTGTTTGTGCCCAAAAGTGTGATTTCTTCATACTATTGCACACAAACACCTAGCAATACACCATCCTTTGGTTGCTGAGGCCCTTAGGAGTTGGTTTTAGGGTTCTTGGAGTGGTTTAAGCTCAGAAAAGGTGCTGGAGTAGTGTTCTTGAAGGTGTTTTTCAAGGGTGAGTAAACTACCTTTTAATCCCCCATTCTTGCTTAAGCTTTTAGACCTACTTGCATATTGTTTTAAGTTGAACTCTAAACTGTAAAAAGTTCTAATTTTGAATGCTTGAGATGATTGTTTAAGGTCACTTTTTGGATTGGGATTGTCTACCCCCTCTTAGGCCTTGTTTGGCCTTGTTTTGTGCCTTGCCTTTTGAGCCTTGGAACCATCTTGTTTTGACCTTCACACCACTGAAATCCAAAGGATTTTTAGTGGTGGAGAAGTGGTTTTGGAGTATTGAATAGGAGAGGGACACCCCCCTCTCCTTGTGTCTCATATGCTTGCATTGTTGGCTCATATTAGTAGCATGCTTGATTAGCATGTTTTGGCTTCATTTCAGTAAGTATTTGGTGTTATTTTGCCATGCTATACCTCTGTTTTAAGTTGGTTTAATAGCCTCTTGCATGCATCATGCACTTGTCTTGCAATCCTCTCTATTGTCTTAATATGCACCTTGCATTTGGACCATCATCTTAGAATGTTTTGGCTCAACTCAAAGGAGCTTTTAGCCTTGTTTTACCATGCTATAGCTCTGTTTGCATTGTCTTGGTCATGCATGCGTTGTTTTGTATAGCCATGGTTCAATCTTGCTTGTTGGCTTTGAGTGTCCAATTCATTAGCATGCATTACTTAGACCTTTTTCATGATTTGGCATCATCTCATATGTGATTTCAGTCCATGTAGTGTAGCCATACACTTACATTTGTCATCCTTTCAATGCTTTGAAGAGTTGGTGTTTTATGCCTTAAGAGTGGGTCATTGTGCATGCCTCTATGCTTAGGTCTTTAGGATGCCATCTCAGTGGGTTTTTGGGCTTATTTTGACATGCCATAACTTTGTTTTTCATTGGTTAAGTCATGCCATGTTTGGTTGTAATAGGTGTAGTGTAACACCTCTTTATTGGCCTTGTATGCGTCATGTTTTGTGCTCACCTTTCTAACATGTTTTGGCCTCATTCCATGCATGTTCTAGCCTTGTTTTGGTTTGCCTTAGGACTATTTTAAGTCACCTTGGTCCTTTGGGGCTTGCTTGTTATGGCCTTAGTACAAGCTCCTTGGCTAGCCTTAAGCCTTGAGCTTTCTTGCATGCTATGCTTGACTTGTTTGAGTGGTTTGGCACCACTCCTTGTATGATTTCAGAGCTTACCTCATTGCCACATTATTATGATTGTCACTCCTTTCTCATGATTGGGAGTTGTGTCCTTATGTCTAAGTGATAGGCCAATTGGCATGCATGCTTGTCTCGCATTTCATTCCATCATTTCTTGGCATTTGGCCACTGATTTTGGGCATGGTTGAGGTCTGTCCATCTTTAGTTTAAGTACATTTACCATGTTGCTCAATGTTGCTACTTTACAACATGCTTGCATGCTTGAGTTGCATGACATTTGCATGCTTGTCCATCTTTGTATGCCATGCATGCTTGGTATGTTTAGGTTGCATTTTGCATGCTTGCTAGTTTGCACTTCGTCACATATTTGTTTAGGTTGCATTGCATTTGGCATGCTTGTTACCTTAGCCTTGTGTGTATATTTGAGTCATATTGCATTTGGCATGCTTATGTTGCATCTTATAGCTTTTACATGGTGCATGCATTGCATTGCGTTTGGTTTGGGGTGTCAAACCAAACACAAGGACCGAGGGACGTTCGTACTTGAAGTGACGTAACGTGCCTCAATCCTCGGACACCGACACTCTTCATCCAACATGATAGAGTGTGAGGCATTCATGTGTTTTTGTGCATTCATTCCATACTGATTTGTGCAATTCGGCCTCTTTGGCCATCATGCATCGAAATGCGTGATTGATGGCTCGAGGGTCGAATACTACACTCCTTTGAGTCTCAAACATGATAAGGGGTATAGGTGCACAACATTTTCTTGCAAATGTATTGCCATGCCCTTGTTTGTCCTCTGCTATAGCAAAAGGAGCAGTCTGCAGGAAGAGATGGCCGATCGGGCACCTGGAGTGCCGATAGGCTAACATTTTTTGGCCGATGGACTCATAAATGGTCGATGAACCCTTTCCCTTGGCCGATGGCCATACCATTTAGCCAATGACCTCTCAGAGTGTCCATGAGGTGGTTCAGAAGCATGACAGAGATTTGTATAGTTTTCGGAAGTGCAAAGCAGTGCAAACAGAGGCAACTTGAGGCATGGCAATGGGTTTCCGAGCGAGGCGATCGGGCATGCATCATTCAATCATTCCGAGATGGAGCTATGGCAGCCTCTTTGGTTTCACACTTACTCCGTTTTGTAACTTAATTAATTTGCTTAATTAGTTAAGAGTTTTGTAATAATTAATTAGCTAGGGTAGTTAATTAATTAGTTGGTTTGTATTATTTATTCGGACCCTTCGTCGAGAGGCCAACTTTTGTAATAAGTGTGCGTGAGTGTGTAAATGTCTTCCAACCCTACATCTTTCTCCCTTTTACTTAACCGCTTACGATGGTTAGTTCTAGGTCGTGTTTTGATTAGCATCCTTATGCTTGCATGTTTGCATTCATTCATCTGTCTTGCATGCAACAGACTCGGCGCATCATACTAATTGTATTGTATTTCAATACATTTACTTGAATACGTGTTTAACAGCATGTTATCAAGTTGCATCTCATATGCCATCTTAGACTAGCCGAGCCCATTTAGTTGCATTTTTGCATTTGTTGCATTAGGCATCTTAACATAGTAAGGATCATGCATTGATTACTAACTAGCTATTGTTTTGGCTTAGAGTACACTGTAAGTGTTTATGTTTTAGCATCTTGCATGAGTGTGAGTGTTGCCATGATAGCATGCTTGTCATGAGGCTAACTGCCTATGTGTTTAACTGGCTAAATGCCTGTGGGTGAAGGTTGGATTGCTTGAATTGGAACAATTTATCGAAATGCGAGTTTTTTAAGCCCACTTTAGAGTGGAAAAATCATGTTTTTCTAAGCCCACTTGAGGGTGGCAAATCCGCCTCTTAGCCTACTTGCGAGTAGCATCTTCAAACTATTTTCAAACAAACAAACATGACATGTTTCGTTCCAACTTAGGCGATTTAGTCTATATTTGTGTGTTGTGTGCATCACTTAGTAATTCTAGGCTAATAACCGGAATAAGAACACGTGTATTTTCAAAAACAAAATATCATGCTTAGTAAAGGCCGATCCTTTGATTGGGCGAGCGGGGGTGCTCAGTGCATGAACTTCCCCTCTCGTATCCAAGTTCCCGAGCTGAGGCGACTTTGGTGATGATGGACACGTGGCCTTAGGCACGAGTCAGGGTTTCCTAAATTTCCCAAAAATAAAACATTTAGGTGGCGACTCTGTATTTGGCAAAGCAGTCCATGTTTGGCACTTCTTTACAAAAATCAGTTTTCCAAAACGATTTGCCGGATTTGGACTCTTTGGTGATTTATCGGTCTTGCATTGCACTTTGCGGGATTAAATTCAGAACCGTGACATTTGAGTCTGAACTGTAGTGAGCCTAATGAACAAAACGGATTTCGCGCCATTTCGCACATGGAGCCGGGACGTTTGGGCACGTCTACAGCTAAATACTCTGCCTATCATCAACAACCTAGTCATGATACAAACTGCTGCATCCGCCTCCGTCATAAGATTCAAGATCTTATTGACGAAGAGATCATAGCTCCATCCAAAAGACCTCATACTACCACTAACTCAGTATCTCCACACCTTAACCTAATCTATGCATTGTCATCCACCTACGACCCCAGCATATACCTCACCTCGGCTCGTTTACCCAAGCCTGAGGTGTTTATTCCAGAAAGCGCAGACTTGTGTATGATGGATGCACTTGAACCCCACGCATCTCAAACCCATGAACCCACTTCTTCTGAGCTAATGAGCTTGATTGAAGATTTACAGGGAATTGTGGCAGATTTAGCCTTTGGATTTTTGGCTCCACCATCGACCATATCACATACCAGAAATGTCACGTTAAAAAGCTTCCCAATCTTGGGAAAGGTCAACTCGAAGTTTTCTCGAGTCTGGGTGATAGCATCACAACAAATAGGTTTCGCTTAGATTTAGCGACCCAATCCCTTGGAGTGGAGGCAAGTGGCAAGAACAAGGTCGAGGTAAGTATTGATCCTTATGCACATCTTTAGTGGTCTATCGAGATTATGAAGGCTAAAGGGATGAACAAGCAGCAAGTGCTTGCAATAGTTGGAAAAATTGTAGATGACAGTTTTGCCACTCGGGTTGGGAGCATATTGAATTTAGGGCTAAACCATGAAAATGGATGCCTGACTAGAAACACCCCTTCCCGCTCCAATCTTACATCTGTAGGAGGTCTCCTCCAAATCCAACCAATACCTTCCGACCCCTTTGTCAATCCTTGTAGGACTGGTAATCGCACTTTCAATCCTCTTTTTATGAACTTGTCCAAAGCTCTTCAAATCCTCATAGGGCAAGGCCATCTTAAACCCCTTGATTTTCGGCCTCTCCCTGATCCCCTTCCAGCTAGGTATAAAGCTACCAAGTACTGTGCCTTCCATCAACAAACCGGCCATGACACTGACAGTTGTTTTCATCTTCGCCATGAAGTTCAAGATCTGATTAACAACAAGGTCATCACTGCACCAGGTCCTATAAAGTCTATCGGCACTGGATCGATGAACTTAGGGGATAATGTGACTATGTGATCGAGGATGAACCACTTTCTGATGGCACTCATTTTACTCCGGCCATGGTGGATGACACGCACTCTTTTGTGACAATATGAAAATGCTGTTTATTTTACTTTCTGAATTGGGTATTAAGTGCGTTTTGTTGTATTGAGTTAGTCTTGTTGTTTTGAGTCAATCTTGTTGTGTTAGGGTTAGGTGATTTCGGGGGTGTTAACTCAGACATCACTCTTTTGTTTTTGTGTTTGTCCTTTTCACTATTTCTTTTGAGTCTATTTCCATTGAGCCAGTTGCGCCAGAAGTTCTGAATGAAATGGCAGTAATTTTCATCCACTTCTTTGTGCCTTTAAATCATTCCATTGACCAAAGTTTTTTTTTTTCAAAACTTTTCCAAAATTGTGGTGAAAACAAATAGGGAGGAATTCCTTAGGATTTGCAAAATTTGATCAACTAAGAGGAAGAGAGGCCTGCTAAGCCCTTAACGAATGAGATCATGTCTGTTAATGTGAGTATTGCGAAAGATCCTTACTTGATCCAGATTGGTTCTACATTGTCTTCAGAAGAGCGCGAGCAACTAGTCGCTTTATTAAAAGATTTCAAAAATGTTTTCCGTGGTCCCATGAAAACATGCCTGGAATTGGTCTTGAGATTATATAGCATAGGATCACTTTCGGCCTTGATCCTCGACCCCTTTGCTTTCAAACCTTGAACTTTGATTCAGAATGTTTAACAATCAATCACAATATGAGGCTTATGTGGCCGACTTGGAAGCAACCCTTAAGCTAGGGGCAAGAAGGTCATATGTCACCAAAGGAAGTTTGCATATCTAAATAAGAAACAACCCTTGAACTAGGGGCAAAAAAGGTCAGATGCGCTCGAAGATTCAAAAGATGAGTGCAGACCGCCCGAACTCCCTCCGCGCGCCCCCCTTTTCGGAGAAGGCGCGAATTGGTTTATGCTACTACAGTTCGGACTGTCACGATTCTAAATCTAATCTCACAAAGTACAATGTAAGACTGATAAATCATCGAAGAGTCCAAATCCGGCAAATCATTTTGGAAAATCGATTTTTAATCAAAAAGCGCCAAACATGGACTACATTGCCAGATTTTAGAGTCGCCACCTAAATATTTTGTTTTTGGGAAATTTAGGAAACCCTGACTTGTGCCTAAGGCCACATGTCCATCATCACCAAAGTTGCCTCGGCTTGGGAACTTGGGTACGAGAGGGGAAGGTCCTGAAATGAGCACCCCCGCTCGTCCGATCAAAGATCGGCCTCTACTAACATGATATGTTGTTTTGAAAACACATGTGTTCTTATTCCGGTTTATTAGCTAACTTACTATGTGATGCGCACAACATACAATTATAGACTAGATCACTCAATTTGGAACAAAACATCTCATGTTTGTTTTGGAAATGGTTTGAAAGTGCTACTCGCAAGTAGGCTAAAGCGCGGATTTGCCACCCTTAAGTGGGCTTAAAACATGATGATTTTCCACTCCAAGTGGGCTTAAAACTCATATTTTGATGAATTGTTCCAATTCAAGCAATCAAGCCTTCATCCACAGGCATTTATGCAGTTAATCACTTAAGCAAACAGCCTCATGGCAAGCATGCTGACATGGCAACACTTACACTCATGCAATGATGCTAAAGCATAAACACTTACAGTGTACTCCGAACCAAAACAAAAGCTAGTTAGAAATATGTATGATCCTAACTATGTTAGATGCCTAATGCAATACATGCAAAATGCAATGAGATAGGCTCAGCTACCTAAGATGGCATATGAATGCAACACTTTGATAACATGCCGTTAAACACGTATTCAAATATGTATTGAAATACAATGCAGTTTGAATGATGCGCCGAGCCCGGTGCATGCAAGACAAAATGAATGATGCAAACATGCAAGCATAAGGTATGCTAATTGAAATATACCCTAATCTAACCACCAAAAATGGATAAATAAAAGGGAGAAAGACATGAGGTTGGAAGACATTCACACACACACGCACACTTATTACAACATTTGCCCTCTTGATGGAGGGTCCGAATGAATAAGCTAAGCTAATCTAATTTAATGCTAATCAAACTAAACAAAACTAATTAACTATTCTCAGTTAACTAATTATTACAACACAAACCGATTAGCTAGGCACATTAACTATTTAAGTACAGAACCAACAAATTAACCATCTAAGCAAAACAGTCAAAAGGCCTCGGGGCGAGGGAATGCATGCATGCTTGATCGGCTTCTTCCAAAAATTCGTCGCCTTGCCACCGGTTGCCTTTGTTTGCATTCGCCTTGATTCCTGAACACCAAACCAATCTCCAGGTTGTTTCTGCTCCAGAACCAGAATAACTTTGGACCACCTCAGAGCCTGAGAGCTGTCCGCCACTCATGGAGGCTGTAGGCCACTTGCTCCTGCACACTCCAATTTTGCTACAAACAGAGTACAAAAGGGGCAAACCAAGGCATTTGCAGGGTGTGTGTGTACAACCACCCTCTTTATCATTTTTCAAGCTCAAAGGAGTGTAGTACTCAACTCTCGGGCCACCAACCGAGCGTGACAATGCACGATGGCCGAGAAGCCAAGTTTGTACAAGTCAATTAATGCACAAGTAAGACTCAATGAACCTCTACCCTATCATGCACGATCAAGGGTGTCGGTGACTAAGAAACGAGGCACGTTTCATCACTTCAAGTATGAAACGTCTCTCATTTCTTGTGTTTGGATTAACGTCCGATCCAAACACATGAAATGCACCACAAACATGTTATCTTGGTATGTTTCACTTTGACTCAATTTTGTTTACTCGTTTTAGATTACCGATTAATCCTTTATCCAGTTAAGTCCAAAAGTGAGAGTCCTCTAATTGGAAAGAGGGACCAAGCCACAAACACCTTGAGCATGAAAGAAGCCTCATGCTTTTGGTTAGTAGAAGCCCTCAAGAGAAGGCTAAAACCATTAGGCATGGGCCTCAATTCCATGTTCAAGCCAACAATGGCTTAAGACCACTTTCAAAGCGAATGAAAGAGTGAACCGTGGAATGCAATGGCACATATTTCAACACTGAGATAGCATGCTAAACAACATTAAATCATGAAAATGATGCGTGCAAGACATGCTCGGAGTCGAAAGCATTGAAGCTAGCAAAGAGCATAACATTAGAACCATGCAACACAATGCTCAAAGGATTAAACCAGCCCTAAATAGACCTCATGCATGCAAAACAGTGGCCGAAATGAGTTGAAATGATAGCATGAAAGGCAAGAAATTCATGCTCATGCATTGGCTCACAAACAAAGCATAAGGTACAACTCTCAAGAGCTATGAAGAAGTGAAGTGTACGAGAGTGTGACTACACTAAATACACTAAAATTACATGCAATATGGTGCCATATCGTACAAACATCACATGCACAACATATTAAAGGCCTAAAACTCGAAGCTAGTCAAGGCCCTTTACACTACAACCATATTAAGCAATGCTCAAATGACCTTAACCATTCAAAATAGACCTAAGGCAGGTCAAAATAGTAGCGAAAACATGCTAGACTTGCAGCATAGATGGAAAAAAAATATGCTCATTTGATGGCTCACAAACAAGGCATAAGGGCACAACTCTTAAACACAATGAAAGAGTGATAAACATGAGAGTATGATAGAATTTTAAGCTCTGCAATTACATATCAAATGATGCCATATCACACAAACATCACAAACATAGCATGCTAAGGGCCTCAAAACTCAAGACTAGTAAAGCCAACTATGCCATAGCTATACAAAGCAAAGCCATACATGACCAAGACCACTTGGAAGAGAGTTTAAGCATGCTAAATCATGGCCAAAAGCATGCTGAAATGTAGCTAAAACAAGCAAGAACAATAAGCTAAAGCACTAAGCATGCGAGGCTAATGAGTGAGATTACACTACAAATGTAAAGAGAAAGCAACCAATGATCAAACAAGCCAAACATAGAGTTATGGAAGGTCTAAAAATTCACCAAAATATGCTTGAACAAAGCCACAGAGAAGTAGAAATACATGCTCATTTGGTAGGCCATCAACACATGCTAACAAGACAAGAGGAGGGAGGACCGCCCCTTCCTATTTTGGGTCCCAAAACACACTTTCCACCACTGAAATTCCTCTGGAATTCAGTGGTGAAAATCCCAAACAAAGGTGATCTCAAAGGCTTTAAAGGATAGCTTAAAGCAAAGCAAAATAAGCCACAAAAGGGGATAAACCACCCCCAACTCAAACAAGGCCTCAAACAACCATTTTTAACACATAAAAACAAAGGTTTTTATAGTTGAAATCTAGGCCTAAAATAGCATGCAAAGGTGGCTAAGCTTGTTTACAAAAATAAGCTTAAAAGAGGAAATTACTCACCCTTGAAGCACAACTACAAAACCAGCAACTTCTGAGGAAAAATCAGCCCTTAAGAGCTCAAATAAGACTTCCAAGCACCTTAGCCTCAAGGTAGAGGTGTTTGATCAAGAGTCCCTTTGCAAATGCACCAAGAATTCCCACTTTCAAGCACTTTCAAGCACAAAAATATATATAGAGAGAGAGTAAATTTTGCTTCTAAAAATTCTGAACCCCTTGGAAGAAGGAGACACCTCTCCTTTTATAGAAATGCAAGAACAAGCTTGGTTCCATCCCTCCATACATGTGTATGGAGGATGGCTCAGTGAGCCACAACTGGGTCAAAATATCTGAGAAAATATCTGTTGAAACAAAGGTGGCCAGCCGGCCATCAGTGGTGGCCGGCAGTGCCTCATTGATGGCCGGCAGGGCCTATCTGTGGCCGGCAAGGCAGATACCATGGCCGGCAGCCCTTGATCATGGCCGACAGTGCACTAAAACAAGCACTAGGGAGGGACTTAAGCATGGTCCAAAAATGGGGCAGAAATGAATCAGGGTTTGGAAAGCTCAAACCTGTGACGTTCTGCTGCGAAGTTCGAGTGTTCGGCGAACAACCAAACTTGTTACTGGATGTACCTGCAAGCACAACCAAGTCTTGAGGACGGTCAAAAATGGGGTGTCTACAGTCTAATGTCAAAATCAGACTCTATTAAGTATACCAAATAATCACCAGAAATTGCTGACTTTCTAGCTCGTGAGGATTTTCTTAATTTTGTAGTCGCAATTGGGACTTGAGCTACATGCTCTATGTTGACTTGCTCCTCTTGCGGTGGAAGTTCTTGAATTTGTTGATTTTCAAGGATATTAGGTTGATTATCCTAAAAGACAACTAATTCACCTATATTTACGGGTGTTGTATCCGGATCCCGTGATTCCTCCCACTCTATCTTTCGAGGGTAACTCCCATTAGGGTCAACTTCCTTAATAAACTTATCATTTCTGGCTTCAAAAATTCTAAGTGAATTTGAAGGACAATAAAATCTATAACACTTGGAGTTTTTTGCATAGCCTATGAAAAAACCCCTAACTGTTCTGGGGTCAAGGCCTGATTCCCATCTTTGGGATACGTAGGCAACTTTATCTTGAAGTTTGGCCGCAAACTTTTTCAGCCTTCTTGTCTCATCCGTGTTGATTGGCTTGTTTAACTTAGCTATCCTATCTATGTCTAATTGGCTCATCTTCGTTCAAATTCGGTTGTCCTATTCTGTTAGAAGATTCAGCTACAAGACAAATCAAGTTCAGATCTGAGTTTGTACATCTCAAGAATTAATTCTACGCTAGTCGAGCAGTGGCCATTTGCAAAACTAGTTTTGAGGATTTTTAGTGAAGTTAACTAATTCTCTCGGAAATTATCCCATTGTTCCAAAACCGGACCATTTCTTGGACCCAAAAAAGGAAAATCTTCAATGCTCATAGCTTGAATTACATGATTTCAAAATCAGAAAATCGAACAAGCATGTTAATCTAACTCCCATATTAGTCAAAATTTAGTAGAAAACTAAAAATAAAAAAATGGTCAAAATAATAAACAAGGGGCACAGTCGAGTCAGGTTTTCTGTCTTTTCTCCATTGTTAATGCACTTGCTAGAAAAGGCACAACTAAAGCTAACAGCAAGGACCAAAGGTTCTCTCATCCTCCAAGCAGTGAAGTATCAAGCCAAGTGCGAAGCGCGAACTAGAAATAGAGTAGGGTATTCCACTCCCTCATCCAGACGGGTTTGATCACATCCAAACTGGCCAAGGGCATTGTCAACTGATGTTGGTTGTAGATCTACTACATGTCCAGCCACACCACGACCCCTTTGTGAGAGAAACTTACTAGTTGTGAGCGAAAGGGTCCACAACTTTTATCTTATCCAGCAAGCACAACTGGGAAGGGACAAAAAATAAGAGAGATTAAAGAAAAGAGAGATGTGTGTTGAGAGAAAAAGTGAGGAAAGGGCTTTTAAGAGAAAAAGAGATTGAGTGTGTAGACACCCCATTTTTGACCGACCTTAAGACTCAGACGTCACCGATTGAGCGCTTGGTGATGTTGCATATTGTGCTCGTTCAGAAGTTTCAGAGTTGCGGCCGTGAGCCCTACCTCCGGACTTCCAAACCTTCTTCTGTGAGGAAAAATATTACAAAAATATATATCCTCATAAACGCTTTCTAATTAAAAGAAAAACAGAAAGCTTTAGGGTGCCTCGGAGACCGTCAGAGACTGTTTTGCCTATCTCCGAGAGGCTGCTGGATTCTGTCTAGGAGAAAGTAGCTGGCATGCCAAAATATAAGCTGGCCGACCAATTAATTGGTCAGCCGGCTAATCAGGTCAAGCCAAAAACTTTGTTTTGTTCAAATACCAGAGAAACAAATGGAAAATATGCAAGTGGCTCAATTAATCACTTCCAGTTAGCTTACAACAGGTTTATGAAATGAAATCGAAGCAAGAAAAGCAATGTAAGAAAGAAAATGCTAGAAAGTAAAAGAAAATGAAAAGTGTGCAAAATTCACCTTCCAAGGAAGGATTTGATTTCTAAACTTCCTTTTGATCACCCTCAAGTTTAGGAAGTATGCTCTCAATTCTCAGTTTGAAAATTTGAAATTCTTATTGGAATGGTGTTTTTGGGCTGTTTAACAATATGTGTGTGGGGGGAGGGGGGGTTGCTCAACTCTTTGTTTTTTTCTCTTTCAACTACAATCATTCTCTTATGATCAAAGATACTTCAATATGGCTATCTCAGAATTTTTGGGATGATTTTCGTATATAGAAAGATGGTATATCAGTGTGTATGGAAGTTTTGTTTCAAAATGTTGAAGACTTCTCTCTTTCTCTCTATATCTTTTTTTTTTCTTAATTCATTTATTTCTTCTCAATTCCATCCCCCTTTGCATTCTGATCCTCTTTATTTCTATAAGCAATCAGGGAAGGCTATTATGTCAAAGAGAATATGAGAGACAAGGATGATGAGGTGACAAAGGTGGTTGAAATGGATGCAACCTTATGGAAGAGTACAGATGCTCTTCTATGGAGGGAGGTAGGTGTGAACATCGTGCACTGAATGTATCAATTATATCTGAATTGGCAAGACCACACGCATTCAATAAGAATTCTGCCCAAACTGCCCTACTCTTGAGAAAATTAACCGGTTGACTGTAGCTGGTTTTTCGCACTCCTTGGAGGGGTTTAGTTTCCTTGGATGCGATTCCCTACAGTTCGAACTTCCATGGTTCTGAATTTGGCTTCACAAGTGCAATGTGATGTAGAAAAAATGAATGAGAGTCCAGATCCAACAAGTCTTAGAAAAATCCATTAATTAGTAGAGATGCCAAAGTGGACTGCATTGCCAAATTTTTGGGAGAATTAGGAAACTCGTGACTCATACCAAAGGTCATTTGTCCATCATAACCAAAGTTGTCTCGGTTTAGGAGCTTAGGTATGAGAGGGGAAAGTCAATAATTGAGCACCCCATTCATCTTATCAAAGATCGGCCTTTACTAAATCATGATGTGAATCTTATAGACATTATATGCTCATATTATGATTATTAATATGCTAACATTACTATGTGAGGCAAACAAGTATATGTAGACACCCCATTTTTGACCGACCTTAAGATTCAGACGTCACCGATTGAGCGCTTGGTGATGTTGCATAATGTGCTCGTTCAGAAGTCTCAGAGTCGCGGCTGTGCGCCCTGCCTTCGGACTTCCGAACCCTCTTCTGTGCCTTGCCTCGATTTGCGAACCAGACTCGGTTTTCTCTGTTTCTTTTCCTGAGGGAAGGGAGAGGTCCCGTAGACCATCTCTCAATGTCCGTAGGCTACATCTCGTGGCCGTAGGCCATTTTGCCCATTTCGGAGTCCGGTTTCCGATTTTTTCGGAATCGTTGGCCGTGTGCCTCGGTTCGGGACCACCTAACCATCTCCGTTCGCCCCGGTTTTTGGTATACATCTTATTTTCTCCTTTTTGAGGGACACTGGGGTCTGAAAAACCCACTTCGTGGCCGAATGCCACTTTCGGTGCTTAACAGCCCATTTTCGGGACCCCGAACTGCGCGTTTTGACCCTCGAATATTCGTTTTGCAACGGTTTTCGTTCATTTTTGGCAGGTACCTCTGTTTTATCACTGGGAAGGCCGTAGAAGGGTGGGAGGCCAGTAATTGTTGCAGCAACCAGCTATATATCCTCCGGCGCCCTCCGACGCCCATTTTTCTCACTTCCGGGCTAATGTTGAACACCTTGGGGCCACTTTCTTGAACTTTGAACCACATACTTGTGATGTACACACATGGGAGGACCCTAAAAGTTGGTGGCCGGCCACTAATTCCATTTGACCCTTTTGAACCCCTCCTTCCGGGCTAATGTTGAACAGCCTAGGCCCTTTTTTCTTGAATTTTGAACCATAGGGTTGCGTTGTACACACATGGGAGGACCCTAAAAAGTGGTGGCCGGCCACTATTTCAACTTGACCCTTTTGACCCCTAGCCGGCCGGCTAGGGGAGGTGGCCGACCGGCCACCTGGAGCTCCAAAAACCAGCCGGCCATGATCCTTATAACATCCACTTTACAGCTGTATAGCTGTTTTCCCCAGAAAATATCCCAATCCGGGGGATATTTTGTGGGGGAAAACTTGTCTAATTTTCCCCCACCTTTGCCCCTCCTCTACTCCCCCTTTTTTGTCCATATAATCAGCAGGCAACATAGAGTTAAGGGGTTAGAAAATTTGCTCTTCAAGCTTGAATACAAGAAACCCTCTTCATCTCTCTCATTTCCTTGAAAAACTTCCAAGCCCTACACCACCATTCCTTCTACACCACCACCCCCCACCCTTCCATCCTCCATTCCAGAAGATTGAAGGTGTTATCCAAGGCCTAAGGAGCCACAAACTCAAGCCAAGAGGCAACCAAAGTCAAGTCTTCAAGGGTAAGTTCACTTTCCCTCTTTTCTAGCTCATTTTTGCAACATTTCTTAGCCTCTCTTTCTTGTATATTTGAGCTCCGACCAAAACTGAAAAGGTCATTTTTTTGAGCTCATTTTCATGTTTCATTAAGGGCTCAACCCTGTTTGAGCCCCCCATGTTGCACTTGCTTCAATATCCCCCTTGAATGTCATTTTTTTGCATGCTTTGGCAGCCCATC
>NW_021024616.1:2542280-2556922 GCF_004153795.1 Camellia sinensis
AACCACGGAACCCGAGTCTGGAACACAATAAAGGTCGGGGTAAAACCTGGATCGCTATAACCTCCCCCCCCTTAAAGAATTTTGTCCCTGAAATTTAATACAAGTTTCAAAATCATAGTTATTCAACTCCCAACGTGATTTCAATTCAACTTTCACCATCATGACCCACCCACCGGTCATTCCAACTCTTCTCAAGAGGACAATTTTCATCAGAAGCAAGGCAGTCCCTGGCTTGCACGCCAGTTTTACTTGCTTTCTTAGTTAATTCATTAATTAATTAGGATTTTGTAATATTTTGGACTGTAATATTCTTTTATTTTGGGGACTGTAATATTTGGACTGTATTATTTATTTGGACCCTCCGAGTGAGGGCACAACTGTAATAAGTGTGGGTGAGTGTGATGTATGTCTTCCAACCCCACGTCTTTCTCCCTTTTATTTATCCGCTTTTGATGGTTAGATTAGGGCATATTTCAATTAGCATACAGTATGACAGCATGTTTGCATCATCATCTGTTTTTGCATGCACCGGGCTCGGCGCATCATACTAACTGCGTTGTACTTTCAATTCCAAATTGAATACATGTTAGTTGCCGCATTTCATATGCCATGTTTAGAATAGCCGAGCCTGCCATAGTTACATTTTTGCATGTGTTGCATTAGGCATTTCTGTATACTTAGGATTCATGGATGATTTCTAATGAGTTCTTGTTTTGGCTTGGAGTACTCGGTAAGTTTTATGCTTTAGCATCCTTGCATGCGTGTGAGTGACTGCCATGAATAGCATGCTTACCATGAGGCTATGTGCTTACATGATTTAACTGCCTGAATGCCTGTGGGTGGAGGCTGTGTTATCTGAATTGGAGTAAAACATCAAATGTTTCAAGCCTACCTGCGGGTAGCAAACCATTTTCAAAAAGCGAACATGAAATGTTTTGTTCCAATTTAGACGACTTGGTCTATACTTGTATGCTGTGCGCATCACATAGTAAACTAGGCTAATAACCGGATTAAGAGCACACAGTGTTTTCAAAAATTGATATCATGGTTAGTAGAGGCCGGTCTATGGCCGGGTGAGCGGGGGTGCTCACGAAGTGACCTTCCCCAATCGTACCCAAGTTCCCGAGCCGAGGCAACTTTGGTGATGACGGACACGTGGCCTTTCGGCACCGAGTCAGGGTTTCCTAAATTTCCCAAAATAAAATATTTAGGTGGCGACTCTGTATCTGGCAAAGCAGTCCATGTTTGGCACTACTTTTTCAAAAATCTGTTTCTCAAAACGATTTGCCGGATTTGGACTCTTTGGTTCAGATTAGGAACCGTGACATTTTAAGAGTCCGAGCTGTAGTGACCCCAAATGAACAGAACGGGAGCTCAACCCTCCCGGGAGCGTTCGGGGACGTCTACAGCATCCCACGTCTCATACGTGAAGCCCAAATCTGTTGTGACCTTCTTTGGTTCAGATTAGGAACCGTGACATTTTAAGAGTCCGAGCTGTAGTGACCCCAAATGAACAGAACGGGAGCTCAACCCTCCCGGGAGCGTTCGGGGACGTCTACAGGGTAATTTATTGAGAATTTTACTGAGTAATTTAGTGAGAATTTACTAAGAATCTAACGATAATTTACAAAGAATTTTCTGAGTAATTTATTGAGAATTTATTGCGAATTGACTAAGAAATTTACTGATAAATTACTAAGTTCTTCACTGGGCAATTTAGTTGGAAATTACTAAGTAATTTGTTGAGAATTTACTGACTAAGTTACTAAGAATTTATTGATAATTTACTTAGACTTTACGGATTAATTTATTGAGAATTTACTAAGTAATTTACTCAGAATTTAGTAAATAATTTACTAAGAATTTATAGGAAATTTACTATTTAATGTTTGAATAATTTACCGAGAATTTACAAAGTAATTTATGAATTTTTTTTTGATAATTTTATGAGTAATTTTCTATGAATTTACTGAGTAATTTCCCAAGAATTTATACAGAATTTACTGAGTTGTTTACTCAGAATTTACTAAGTAATTTACTCAGAATTTACTGAAAATGTTTTGAGTACTTTATTAGAATTTAGTAAATAATTTACTAAAAATTTATAGATAACTTACAAACTAAGTTATAGAGAATTTACTGAAAATTTAACGAGTAATTTACTGAGAATTTACTACGAATTTATTGACAATTTAACTCACAAAAAAATTTCTTGTAATTTTTTGAGAATTTACTCAGAATTTTCTAATAAATTACTAAGAATTTTCTGACTAATTTGTAGAGAATTTTACGTGTAATTTACTGAAAAATTTCCTGAGTAATTTACTGAGAATTTACTAAGTAATTTACTGAGAATTTACCAATAATTTATTGAGTAATTTGTAGAGAATTTTTCGAGTAATTTACTGACATTTTACTGAGAATTTACTAAGTAATTTACTGATAAATCACTGAATAATTGACTCATTAATCTACTTGTAATTTACTGAGAATTTAAGGAGTCATTTGTTGAGAATTTACTCAGTAATTTGCCTACAATTTGTTAAATAATTTACTAAGAATTTGCAGATAATTTACTGTGTTATTTTCTTGGAATTTACAGAGTAATTTTCTAATAATTTACTGAGAATTTACTAAGCAATTGACCAAGAATTTTTTGAGAATTTATCGATCATTAACTGAGTGATTTATAGAGAATTTACCGAGTAATTTACTGGAAATTTACATAGTAATTTACAGATAAATTTAGTGAGTAATTCACTGAATAATTTTCTAGGAATTTACTTAGTAATTTATTGAGAATTTACTGAGAATCTGTTGAGTACTTTTCTAGAAACTTACCAATCATTTACGGAGCAATTTACTGAGAATTTACCGAGTTATTTACCATGAATTCAAGGGACTATAATGCAACTGCACATCTTGTTTTGATAGTCCTTAGTGTCAGGGGACTATAATGCAACTGCACATCTTGTTTTGAAAGTCCTTTGTGCTGGAGGACTCTAAACTTTCGCAGTACTCTTGTGTTAGGGGGCTACGGGCCTTTGTAACATAGGTCCTTTGTGCTAGAGGACTCTAAACTTTTGTAGCACCCTTGTTGAGATATCTCCCTTGCTTGAGGTATTCGAAAGAGTGGGCGAAGTAGCATATAGACTAGCTCTACCTTCGCAGTTAGCAGGGATACACGACGTCTTCCATCTATCTATGTTGAGAAAATACATCGCCGACTCATCACACATCCTCAAACGGGAAGAAATCAGTCTTGACAAAGATGTTTCATTTAAAGAAGGACCGGTAGCAATACGGGATAGCCGAGAGAAGAACCTTAGAGGCAAAACGGTTCACTTGGTAAAAGTGCTATGGTGTCATCGGGGAATTGAGGAATCTACTTGTGAACGCCAGGATTGGGTTAAAGCAAACTACCCCGAACTTTTCGAAGGCGGTATGTAGTTGAATTTCGGGGACGAAATTGTTTTAAGGGGGATAGGTTGTGAAGCCCTTGAAAAATGTTTTCTCTTTAAAAACCCTAATGTTTAAATTATTTTCTTAAAGCCCTTAGTTACTTGAATTATTTCGAATCTTGTCAGTTAGCATTTTTTTTTATCAAAACTGGAATATCCTAGCTAGATTAGGTTCGTTAGCGTAATTTAATTAAATTCTACATAAGTAAGGTTCCAATACATGAATTTAACTTCAAGCCCTTACCACTTTATCACACTATTATATTTAAAGAAGACTAAGAAATAATTTTTTTTTTCCACCTTAGGATGTCAGTAGGAGATTATCCACAAAGCAACAAAAGAGGGGGCATACCAAATAATCTGAATCTGATTCTTGTGGTTGGGAGGACGAAATCTCTTTGGGGGATTTCTAGTTTACTAACATCTAACTTGTAACCCTTTGTTTATCTATTTTGAGTATCATGCTTTACTACTTGTTGTTATATTTGAGATTGTGTATTGGACTGGAAAAAAAAGGACGGGGTGTGTGTGTGTTTACTGGGCATTCAAAGCTCATGGCATATCATGCCAGGTGACGAAGAGGAACTTATAGCTGGAGACGAAGAGCCTGAAACCTTCGAAGACTTTTGGCTATCTTAGTAAAGTTAGAAATTTCCTTTTGATGTTTTATAAGACTCATGTGAAGATTTAAATTTTCTTGGGATGTAATGTAGTGGAACAAGCTTTTGAATTAGGAATATTCGTGGTTGTTATGTATTTATATTCTACGTATATGTATGAACCTTATCGTTACTTATGAGACCTTGTGTCAATGCCTTTTAAGAACTGCCAAAAGGGTAGTGCGCTGCCTAAGAAAGTAGGACTTAGAAGGGAGGCTAATTTGACTCTTCCGGCGAACTGAGATGTTACTTGGTTATTGACCACAGGACTCATTCGTGATTCTTCCTTTACTACAACCAATAGTGTAGAATCAGGGCGTCACAACTTGGTATCAGAGCCTAGGTTTAACCCTTAACCCGCGCAACCCAATATGCGACTCTAGAAGCCCTACTCCAGACCACAACCACGACAGCAACCGCAGCAACAGATCCAGAAAGGTGGCTATCAACAAAGGTCGACAGGACAAATCCAGTGCTTTTATTACCAACAATTAAATCGCAAAAAGAGCGAATGCTCCCAACTCCCTCTATCTGGGTACCTAGGAGGAGGTTCCGGAGAAAATGCCCAGGCATTAGGTGGGCAGAAGCCGTAGACGAACAAGACAGGATCGACCGGGAAGCAGCACCAGAAGAGTGGAGGAACTCAGAATGCCAAGACCAGTTGCAACCAGAAGGCAACCAGCAGAATCTTTGCCTTGCAAGAGGAAGAAGCAGACCCATCTGTAATTGAGGGTAATTTAGTGCTACACAATTCTTGGGTGCATGTTTTATTTGATATTGGTGCATCACATTCTTTTATATCCTCTGCTTATGCTAAGTCATTAGAACTTACATGTGAACCTTTAGAAACTGCCTTAAATGTAATGTCACCTATGGGAGGATGCGTTCGGATAGGATTGATCTGTAAGGACTATAAGATAGGTGTCAAACCTACACTTAACGTGTGACCTTCGTGTCATGGAAATGTCAGACTTCGATATCATTTTGGGCATGGATTGGTTGTCTGCCCACCGAGCAGTGATCAACTGTCATCAGAGGAAAGTGGTAGCTCACACGCAAGATGGAACTCATTTCCAGTTTAAGGGGGATAGACAAGACCCCATGGCTTCAACAAAACATAGGACGCAGTGGTGTGATCAAATTGCGGGTACGATAACAAGTCTGATATTAAATGAGGAGGGCCAAGGAGAATTAGAACTTCTGCGCATAGTATGTGAATATGTAGGTGTATTTCCTACAGAGTTACTGGGATTGCCACCAACCCGGGAAGTAGACTTGAGCATTGAGCTACAACCTGGAACTACCCCAATATCCATAGCCTCGTATTGTATGGCACCAACAGAACTACGAGAATTGAAGACACAACTGCAAGAATTGCTCGAGAAAGGATTCATTAGGCCAAGTACTTCGTTATGGGGAGCACCCGTGTTGTTTGCTAAAAAGAAGGATGGGTCGTTGAGGCTATGCATTGATTATCGTCAACTCAATCGAGTCACAATTAAAAACCGATGCATTGATGACCTTTTTGATCAACTTAGAGGCTCAAGGTGCTATTCAAAGATCGATCTCAGGTTAGGTTACCATCAACTACGAGTCAAGGAGGAGGATATACCAAAAACTGCCTTTCGTACTAGATATGGCCACTATGAGTTTGTCGTAATGCCCTTCGGACTAACCAATGCACCGGCAGTATTCATGAGCCTAATGAATAAGATCTTTAGACCATACCTCGACCAGTTTGTAGTAGTGTTCATTGATGACATCTTGGTATATTCAAGGTCTGAAGAAGAGCATGAGCAACATTTAAGGACTGTCCTTCAAGTTCTTAGGGATAATCGGTTATATGCCAAGGCAAGCAAATGTGAGTTCTGGTTGAATGAAGTAAAATTCTTAGGGCATGTAGTGTCGGAGAATGGGATTGCGGTGGATCCAACCAAGGTGGAGGCAGTATTAGATTGGAGACAATCGAAGACCGTGTCAGAAATCCACAGTTTCTTAGGATTAGCCGATTATTACCGGAGGTTCATCCCAGATTTCTCCAAACTAGCTAAACCAATGACTCGTTTGACGCAAAAAGGAGTAAAGTATGAGTGGGACGAAGCTTGCGAAAAACCCTTCCAAGAGTTAAAGACGAGGTTAACTAGTGCGCCAATTTTGACCATCCCTGAACGAGAAGTGGGGTATACTGTGTATTGCGATGTGTCTAAAGAAGGGTACAGTGCGTGCTCATGCAAAATAGAAAGGTAGTCGCGTGTGGATCCAGGCAGTTGAAACCTCATGAGCGTAACTACCCAACACATGACTTGGAGTTAGCGGCCGTAGTTTTTTCCCTAAAGCAATGGCGACATTACCTGTATGGGGAACAATTTGAGATTTTCACAGATCACAAGAGTTTGAAGTATCTATTTACACAGAAGGACCTCAACTTGAAACAGAGACGATGGATGGAGTATCTTGAGAATTTCCAGTTCACTGTCTCATATCATCCCGATAAAGCCAATGTAGTAGCAGATGCTCTCAATCGCAAGAGCAGGGGGATGATGGCTAGAATTTCCGTCAAATAATGGGATATGGTTAAGATACTCAATGAATTCAGGATCGAAATAGAATCTCAAGATACAAAAGCATATCTTAGTGCACAGAAGGTGATGCCTAAATTGATGAATGAGATCATGGAGGCCCAGAAGCACGATCAAGAGATAGCCTATATCAAGGGATGTCTGGAATCAGGAGAACCCATGCTCAATTAGGTAATTCACCCCGATGGGAGTTTAAGATACCAAGGTAGATTGTTTGTACCAAGTGACGAGCTGCTTAGAGAAAAGGTACTTAAAGAATGTCATCATTCTGCATTTGCGGTACATCCAGGAGGGACTAAAATGTACCAAGATTTGAAGAGGCAGTATTGGTGGAATGGAATGAAGAAAGAAGTGGCTAAATTTGTAGCAAAATGTCTGACATGCCAACAAGTGAAGGCGGAACATCAGAAACCAGGGGGAATGTTGCAACCTCTATCAATAGCCGAATGGAAGTGGGAGTTTGTGACGATGGATTTTGTGACAGGGTTGCCTAAGTCACCTAAAGGACGCGATGCTGTATGGGTAATAGTGGATCGCCTCACCAAGTCAGCACATTTCTTACCCTATAAGATGACTGACACTTTAGAGTCTATGTGTAGGCTTTATATCGGGGAGATCATTCGACTACATGGAATTCCGGTGCTATTGTGTCGGATCATGATCCATGGTTCACCTCTTGATTTTGGGGAAGCCTGCAGGAAGCTCTTGGTACGGAGTTGTGTTTCAGCACCGCCTTTCACCTGCAAACAGATGGACAATCTGAACGCACCATCCAGACACTCGAAGATATTGTGAGAGCTTGCGCAATGGATTTTCAAGGAACTTAGGAACGGCACCTACCCCTAATTGAATTCGCCTATAACAATAGCTGTCAAGCTAGCATCGGTATGGCGCCCTTTGAAGCATTATATGGACGACCTTGTAGATCGCCGATTTGTTGGGTGGAAGTGGGTGATGCAAATCTGATAGGACTCGAACTTGTTCTAGAAACTACTGAGAAGGTCAAATTGATCTGACAACGGTTAAAAACTGCTCAAGACTATCAAAAGAATTATGCAGATAGGAGAAGAAGGCCATTGATGTTTGAAGTAGGCAACTACGTGTTCCTAAAGGTGCAACCTAGGCGTGGAGTCGTACGTTTCAGGAAAAATGGAAAGCTGTCACCACGATATATAGACTAGCTCTACCTCCGCAGTTAGCGGGGATACACGACGTCTTCCATGTATCTATGTTGAGAAAATACATCGCCGACTCATCACACGTCCTCAAATGGGAAGAAATCAGTCTTGACAAAGATGTTACATTTAAAGAAGGACCGGTAGCAATACAGGATAGCCGAGAGAAGAACCTTAGAGGCAAAACGGTTCACTTGGTAAAAGTGCTATGGCGTCATCGGGGAATTGAGGAATCTACTTGGGAACGCCAGGATTGGGTGAAGGTAAACTACCCCAAACTTTTTGAAGGCCGTATGTAGTTGAATTTCGGGGACGAAATTGTTTTAAGGGGGATAGGTTGTGAAGCCCCTGAAAAATGTTTTCTCTTTAAAAACCCTAATGTTTAAATTATTTTCTTGAAGCCCTTAGTTACTTGAATTATTTCGAATCTTGTCGGTTACCATTTTTTTTTTTATCAAAACCAGAATATCCTAGCTGGATTAGGTTCCTTAGCTTAATTTAATTAAATTCTACATAAGTAAGGTTCCAATACATGAATTTAACTTCAAGCCCTCACTTCTTTATTGAAATTCAAAATTTCCCCAAAACTAGTACATGTACCTTATACTATAAGTACCATCAATTAATTGAGATCTATATAAATGTATACATTGAGGAATGTGCTCCTAGTACCTAGATTTATTAAAAAAAAAATGGCCCCATCACCCTTCCCAATGGCCGGCCACCCTAGAGAGAAGTGAGAAGCCTATTTTCAAGATTTATAATCATGGTATTCTAGAAACCAAAAAAAAAAAAAAAACTATTTAGCTAGGAATTAACTAGGTGTTGCCTAATCCCAAGGTTAAGCTCCCTAATCACTCCTAATTCATTGAACTTCCCAAGGTTAAGCTCCCTAATCACTCCTAATTCATTGAACTCCAAGTAAATCCTAGCTTGTCCATTCAATTCCAACTAGTGGGCTTCTATGTCATTTTACACCAAATTTGCCTATAAATATCACCACTCCCTAGCATGGAAAACACAAGCATCACACTCACACACACATTTTCAGCTAGAGGAGGGGAAGGAGAACAAGAAAGAAGTCTTGAGAGGAAGAGGAAGGGAGAAGAGAGCCACCTTGTTCAAAGCTTAGCAAGTAAGCCACAACCCAACCTCCTCTTTCATTTTCCTTTTTCAAATGCATGTTCTTAAGGGTTCTAAATATTGTTTTCAGATGTGTCATTGATATATGTTAGTTAGCATGTTTTCATCATGAAAGAGATGAAAATTTTCCCTTAGTGGATCCCTTTTCCAATAAATCTTCTTGTTTTGGGTATTGTACCTTAGAATATGTTTTTGCAGCCACTCTCAAAAATTCTAGCAAAATGTATAAAATTATTATGGACTCTATTTTATGTCAAAATCTTCCTTAAGGAGTTAGCTTTCAACTAAAATTAGTTTCATGGAAAAACAGTGAGCGGTTTGCAAGAAAATCAAATTTTCGTAACGATCAACGAATCTGGACACCGCTGGAGTGTTTTCTAAATAACTTAAAATCTAGAAAACCTATCCCATTTCCGAAATATGTTATGGAAACTAGATTAGATTCTCTACAAACTATAGGAAGGTCGAGTCCGGTAAAAATTCTAAAATAGCCCTTCTATTCTAATCCTTATGTGATATCGAATCTGGAAATCTTATTATGCATAGGTGTTTATGCTCTTGTGTTCATGAAAATGCTATTAGTGTATGATCATGTCTTGGCATGATGTTGTACATATTATGGTTATGTTCTTATTCTCATTCATCTTAATGATGCATGCTTATGTGGCTATTATTATCTTGTTAAGATTGGTTTAACCTTGTTTTAAAACATTTAACTCAACAGGAAACTTAATTGGGATGGTATTGGGTTTTCGATCACTTGAGTAATGATGATAATGTGTGATGTGTGGATTGTTGGGATGCATTCCCTACTTGGAAGTTAAAGTCTTGCGCAAAGTGGTTTTCGGAACCCTTGAACGGAGCGGTTGTATTCGGACCCTAGGTGGTTTGGTATGAGGAGGGATTTGGGCAAGGCCCATTATTACCGTCTCTTTTGAGGTCCTGCGGTTGGCGCTACGTGGTATATAACTAATGGTAGGCATCTGAGGTTAGTTCTACAAGAAAGCAGCAAAAGAGGGGGCATACCGAATAATCTGAATCCGATTCTTGTGGTTGGGAGGACGAAATCTCTTTGGGGGATTTCTAGTTTACTAACATCTAACTTGTAACCCTTTGTTTATCTATTTTGAGTATCATGCTTTACTACTTGTAGTTATATTTCAGATTGTGCATTGGACTGGAAAAAAAAAGGACGTGGTGTGTGTGTGTTTACTGGGCATTCAAAGCTCACGGCGTATCATGCCAGGTGACGAAGAGGAACTTATAGTGGGAGACGAAGAGCCTGAAACCTTTGAAGACTTTTGGCTATCTTAGTAAAGTTAGAAATTTCTTTTTGATGTTTTGTAAGACTCATGTGAAGATTTAAATTTTCTTGGGATGTAATGTAACGGAACAAGCTTTTGAATTAAGGATATTTGTGTTGTTATGTATTTATATTCTACGTATATGTATGAGCCTTATCATTGCTTATGAGACCTTGTATCAATGCCTTTTAAGAACTGTCAAAAGGGTAGTGCGCTGCCTAAGAAAGCCGGACTTAGAAGGGAGGCTAATTTGACTCTTCCGACGAACTGGGATCTTACTTGGTTATTGACCACAGGACTCATTCGTGATTCTTCCTTTACTATAACCAATAGTGTAGAATCGGGGCGTCACACCAGCACCACTCGCAAGTGTTCCTTGTGCTCCTCCTCAGAAGGTGAATAAACCAGAATGTGGTCCACAAAGACGACTACGGAGCGATCTAAGAACTCCTGGAATATCCGGTTCATCAAGTCCATGAACATAGCTGGGGCATTGGTAAGCCCAAAAGGCATCACCAGAAACTCATAATGGCCATACCGCGTATGGAATGCCTTCTTCGGGATATCTTCCTCCTTGACTCTCAACTGATGATAACCCGATCTCAAGTCTATCTTAGAAAAACAACAGGATCCTTTTAACTGATCAAACAAATCATCTATACAAGGCATGGGGTACTTGTTCTTAACCATAACCTGGTTCAACTTTCGATAATCAATGCAAAGTCTCAAAGCCCCATCTTTCATTTTAGCAAAGAGGGCCGACGCTCCCCAAGGCGAAGTACTAGGGCGAATAAAGCCCTTATCTAGCAATTCCTGGAGCTGAACCTTCAGCTCACTCAACTCAGCTGGGGCAAAACAATACGGTGCCATGGAAATCAGTGCCATGCCAGGCACTAAGTCGATAGAGAACTCGATCTCTCGATAGGGTGGTAAACTAACAAGATCCTCGGAAAAAACATCCGAGTAATCACAAACCACTCTTGGCAACTCAATCTGGGCTTCATCACCCTCAGTACTCATAAAAGCTAGCGAGAAGACAACTAAGTTCACTCTGCCCTTGAAGATTGCATACCGTGGTAAGACTCTGCCAACCCGATCTCTCAAGAAATGAAAACACACGCTGCTCAAGGTACATACAGTAACCCTCTAGCGGTAGAAATCTATGACAGCCTGGTATGAGGATAACCAGTCCATACCCAAAATGACATGAAAACCCGACGTATCCATCACCACAAAAGAAAAATAAAGGCAACGATCGACGACCTCTATATCACAGCCCCGACACCCCTGCTTCAAAATTAACTCACCCCCAATAGGTGACACAACGCAAATAGAAGATACTAGCTGTGTCAACTCCAACCCCAAAACAGATGTAAATGCAGAAGATATAAAGGAATGGGATGCACCCGTATAAATTAACACATTAGCAACCGAGTTGCAAAATAAAAATGTACCTCTCACTGCTGATGGAGCCGGTACAAGATCCGGCATTGTAATAGCATACACGCACCCTGTAGGTCTCTTGTCTACCTACTCACCTCTCAGAGCATATGACTGCTGCACTAACTGAGCCGAAGAGGCTTCCTGATTGGCCTTCGAGGCCTGAACTGACTGTGCTGGCTAGTGACTCTGTGTCTGTCTCAAACCAGACGCACCAGGTGTGCCACCCAACTGTGAGCAAAATCACTTCAAGTGCCCCGCCTGCCTATACTAATAACAAGTGAGCGGCTGGCCTCTACCCTGACTCTGGCCCTGAGAACGAGCCGAAGATGATGCTGCTCGCTGCCTTCTTCTTCTCTGAGGGCAAGATAGAGACTTGTGGCCCAACTGACCACATTTTTAACAAGTGATGTCTCCCTGAAAGCCTCTCCCAGAACCCGAACTCGGTACTGGAAAGGTAGACATCGAATGCACTACTTAGGACTATAGAGGATTAGAGTCTCTCTACCTCTTACCATCCCCCTGGCCATCCTGACTCCCTCTTGGAGCCCCTCATCCTCTCCTCCTCTGCATGCATAATGGTCTCAAGATGGGCTGCAGCCTCCACAAGGCGCCCATAGTCTCTAATCATGGACCCGACAACTCTGAACATGAGTCCGGTCCTCAATTTCTTCTCGAACTCCAAACAACGGCATTCCTCCTCAGTCACCACTAGACAAGCTAGTAAAGGTGGCCTCAAACTCAGCCACTGGTGTATTCAACTGCTCGAGCTGAGAAAACTGATCCCTGAACTTTTCCCTCACTGTACTCGGTAAGAATTTATCCTGGAAATCTCCAACAAAGGTTTCCCAAGTCCCACCAATGCGCCCTCGCACATAGTTCCACTACTGACCCGCGTCTCCCTTTAGTTGGAAAGACGCTGTAGACACCCCATTTTTGACCGTCCTCAAGACTTGGACGTCACCGTTTGAACACTCGGTGATCATCCATGTTGGTGTTCGTTTGGAGTTCCCGGAGGTCTCGTCTACGTGCCTTGCCTCAGGATCTCCGAACTCGACTGTTTAGTGTCTTGTTTTGTACCAAACACTTGTGCTTTGCCTTGGAGGGGCCGGGAATGCCTTGTGAGGCATCCCCACACACCACCGGCAGTGGCTAGAAGTCACCGGCTAGTTTTTGCTGCCATCGGCACTTTTTGTTGCCGGTCGGCACTATTTGTTGCCGGTCGGCACTCCTTTTTGCCAAAATGGCATTTTTGGCCGGCCGACTACTGTGCATCTGCTTTTGCAGATATTTTATCACAGCTGTCTTGCTTTTGGCTCCCCTCTATACACGTGCATGGAGGGATCTCTCTCTTGAGAAGCTTGTCTTGTAAGCTTTACAAGACAAAAGGCTCTATAAGAGAGAGCCTTCTCTCTTGGCTTTAGGGTTAGACACTTGAGACACCTTAAATATTTTTAGACAACCATTTTTAGGGTTTTGAGTTCTAGGGTTAGAATCCATACACTTTCTATCTCTATATCTCCCTCTTGTGAGTGTTAAAGTGTGTTTGTGTCTTACTATTGCACACAAACACATAGTGTTTCACCTTCACTTAGCTACTGAGGTTCTAAGAGGTTGGTTTTGAAGTTTTGGAGCTGTTTTCAACCTAAAAGGAGCTGTTGGAGCATCATTGTTGAAGGGGTCTTCAAGTGTAAGAAACTAGCCCCTTTATTCCCCATTTTTGCATTGTATTTTTACCTGTCTTAAAATCGTTTTTGAGCTTGGTGTATAATACAAAAAAGTTCTGCTTTTAGGCCCTCTAAATAGTTTGCTTAGAGTGTTTTGTGGTTTGGAGGTGTTTGACCCGTCTTAGGTCTTGAAAGGCCCCATTTTGTGCTATTTTGAGTGAGTTTCGAGACTTTGGTGTTTGGGCCTCTCCACCACTGAAATCTTGAGGGATTTCAGTGGCGGAGATGGTGCCTTGAAGTCTCCAAAAGGGGAGGGCCACCCCCTCTCCTTGTTGTCCTTGAAAGGGACCCTTTTTGGCCTCTTGAGAGAGCGTCATGTTAGAGTGTGTATTGATCATGTCTTGGTTGTTTTCCATGCTTATTATGCCATGACATAACCTTGTTGTGTGTTGGTTTTGGTACACCATGCATGCTTAGCATACCTACCATGTCATGCCATGTTATTGCCTTAATATGCCTTAGGTTGTTAGCCTTTGTTCTAGCTTGTTTTAGGCTTAGCCTTGTGAAGGTTTTGTGCTCCTTTTGCCATGTTTAAGGTCTGTCCTAGGTTGTTTGGGTCGGATTTGGCATGCTTAGTATAGCTCCGTTGCATTCTGGCTTGTTGGCCTTAAGTGTATGAATGTATAGCATGGCATTCTTGCATTGATTTAGTGTTTTGGAACTATCCACCATGCCATTTCAGTCCCCTTTGCATGCCTATATGTTTGCCTTGGATGTCTCCTTAATGCTTTGAAAGCTTGTGTAGCATGTTCCATGTTTTGGCCTTTGTGCATGCTTTTGATTTTTGAGCCACTTAGATGCCATCTAGGGGGTCCCCTTTGCATGGTCTAGGTCTTCCTTGAACCTATTTTAAGTCCCCTTAGCCTTGTGAGGCTTGGTTGGCTTGGTCATGGTTCAAGCCTCTTTGACTTGCTTTAAGCACTTGGGCCATTTGTCGCATGTTTAGCTTGACTTGTTGCTTGGTTTGGCACCATGTTTTAACATGATTTTCAATGCTTACGTTGCATGCCATATGTCCATGATTACTTTCTTTCAAATGTGTTTGAGAGTTGTCCCATTGTGCCTAAGTGTTGGCTCCTTTAACATGTGCATGTGTGTATGTGTCTAGTCCTTTATTTTGGTCACCAAGGACTCCAAGGACTCTCAGACCTGGA
>NW_021024618.1:9544-89449 GCF_004153795.1 Camellia sinensis
GTGTAAAGGGGGCAAGAGCCTTAGGGTTTGAAGGGTTTGGAAGAGAGATATATGGAGGGGTGTATATATGAATCCCAGCTGGTTTTTCTAACCCTTGAAAATGGAGGTGAAGGGCTTCCTTTATAGAGCCAAGAGACTAAAGCTTCTCTTAGAAGCTTCAAACCAAGAGCATAGATCCTCCATACACGTGTATGGAGGATCCAGTCTGTGCCCTCCAGCTGGCACAGCTGGCATCCACTCAATCTGTAGAATACTCCGGAAGGTCGTCGGCCAGCAAAATTGGTCGGTCGGCTATTTTAAATGGTTGGTCGGATAAATTGATGGCCGGTGGTGGCTGCCAAGGCCAAAATATGACCGGTGGGTGTCCAGATTGAAGCCCCGGGAGTTAACTTTCCAATGGCGCAAACCTTGCATCAAAATTCCTCCTGTGGAAAAAGTTATGCCCATTTTGGTGAAGCTGCGCAGATTCGATCCAACCGGGATGATACCCAACTTCAACCAATCATATCTCCCCCACCCGGACTTGGCTCTAGGAGATTCTTGAGTGCAAAATGAAGCTCCGGAAGTAAGATTTCCAACGGTATGGCCTCATAGCTAAAATCCAAGTATGCAAATGAATAAGCCCGATTCAGCGAGGGCTGCTCAACTCTCTCTTACCCAGATTCATGCCGAACTGCTCTCAAACTAGTTTTCTCCTCTCCTTTCCTCTTTTCTTCAACTCCAAACCCCTAAACAAAGTGTTTTGAAAGATTTTTCAAAGATTTCATCTCTCTTTCATTCATCTCCAACTTGTCCTTGCTCGGTTTACCGAAAAGCACAACATTTACCGAAATGTGAGCGTCGGAACATCGTAGGAATTTTATTTTCAAAACATTTTGAAAAAGAGGATTTTAAAATCTAAAATCTTTTGATTAAGATTGTTTTGGTCCAAAAGGGGTATGAAGTTGGGATTTGACTCTCTCATTGCTGACGAATTTGAACCTTTGCCTTGCACACCTTTTACCACCAAGTAAACCATCAGTAACGCCCAAGTCTTAAGGCCGGTCAAAAATGGGGTGTCTACACACACTTAAAAGAGAATAAACATGGATCAATGGCATGCATTATAAGCTCTGAAATTGCATAAAATAGAGGTGCCAAACCAACTAATTTAAAGCAAGCAAAGCATGCTCATGACATCACATATTCAAGGCCTACAAGCTAGAATGCAAAGAGACTATACAAAGCATGTTGAGCATGACCAAAGCAATTGAAAACAGAGCTAAAGCACACTAAGACATGCACAAAAGCTTCACAAAGCTAGGCCTAAATCATGTTAGAACAAGGCTCAAAGCACAAAGCATGTTAAGGCTAAAACATGGCATTACAAGACAAGTATGCCAAGAAAGCATGGTGTGCCTAAACCAAGTAAAAATAGAGGTAGTACATGGCAATATAAGCACAAAAAAATAGCTAAGGCATGGCCATCATACACTTAAACAAGGTGCTCACTAATGAGGCTTAAATGGCTCTTTTCAAGGACAACAAAGAGAGGGGGTGGCCCTCTCCTTCTTAGGACCTTAAGGTACCATCCTCACAACTGAAATTCCTCAAGATTTCAGTGGTGAGGAGGCCCAAACAAGATGATCCCGGAGCTCAACCAAAATGGCACAAAATGGGCCAAACAAGCCCTAAGAGGGGTCAAACAACCCCAAAGCCCAAAACACTTTGAACAACTATTTAGAGTAGGAAAAAACAAGACTTTTATATGTTATATGCTAAGCTCAAAAATAGGTGTAAGGTAGTCAAAAAAGCTATGCAAAAATGGGGAAAAAGGGGTAAGATTATTACCCTTGTAGACCCTCTTCAAAAATGGAAGACCAACAGCTTCCTTAGGTTCAAACCAATCTAAAATCTCCAAGAACAAGCCCCTTATGCCTCAGAAACTAAGGTATGGTGTAATGGTAGGTGTTTTTGTGCAATAGTAAGAACAAACACACACTAATACACCAAATGGAGGAAGAAATATAGAGATAGAGTATATGTAAACCCTAACCCTACACCTCAGAGCTCTGGAGTTTTTTTTGCAACCCTAATGGAGGGAGAAGAGCCTCCCTCTTATAGAGATCACCCTTGCAAAGCTTCTCAAGTAAGCTAGTCAAGAGGGAGATCCCTCCATACACGTGTATGGAGGGGAGCAAAGTGGGTGCCAGCTATCATAGCTGGCACAAAAATATCTACAAAAGCAGGTGAACAGTGGTCGGCCAGCCAAAAATGCAATTTGACCAAAATATATGGCCGGTCGACCATCTATAGTGCCAATCGGCCAAACATTTGGCCGATGGCAACAAAACACAGCCGGTGGCCTCAATCCATGGCCCGTGGAGTGTGGGGATGGCCAACAAGCCATTCCCTGCCCTCCCAAGCAAAAACACAAGTGTTTGGTGCAAAACCAAATACAAAACAGTCGAGTCGAGAGATCCTGAGGCAAGGCGTGTAGCCGAGACCTCCGGGAACTCAAGACGAACACAAACAAGGATGATCACCGAGTGTTCAAACAGTGATGTCCAAGTCTTGAGGATGGTCAAAAATGGGTTGTCTACAAGGACAGACAAGGGAAACAAGATATAAATCACCATTCCAAACCATACAGACCCGAGTCCGGAATACTATAAGTGACGGGTCAAAATCAGAATCGCTATAACTTCCCCCCTTAAGGAATTTCGTCCCCAAAATTACAAATCAAGTTCAAAATCAACATTAGACCATTCATAACAACGTTATTCTCACAAATTTAATACCATGACCCATCCTCCGTTCATCCATTCTTATCGACTCGATACACAAGTCCCATATTAAAAATAATTTACAATTTCCTAAAACATTTACATTGTTTAATCAGAATCCGAGTTTTCAAAATTTTCACAATATAAACAATGCTTCCAAGAGTGATACAACACCCACAATATTCTATATTCTCAAAACATATACATTACTCATATTGAATCCATGTTTCCAAAATGCCCATAACATATACATTGTCTTTACATTTTATTTACATAATGGAAATCTCAATATAAAATTAAACATCAACAAATAAGTCCGAATATTTCTCTCAGACTTCCAATTCATGTTCTCAAGTTGCTTCCTCAACACCGTGATGTTTTCACAATACTTTAACCAAGGGGATTGTCTTACCTCACAAAACTTGATCCCGAGTATCCAAGACTCTCACTAGTCTCTCCTCATACGAGACATCCTCAACTACTTCTAAGTCGGTCCAATCCAAAATGTATGATGGATCTGGCTCATACTTCCGAAGCATACTAATATGAAACACATCATGAACTCCAGAAAGTTGTGGCGGTAACGCCAAATGATAAACAACCTCCCCAATCCGCTCAAGGATCTTAAAAGGGCCAATAAATCGAGGGGACAACTTTCCACTCTTCCCAAATCTCATCAAACCCTGCCTAGGTGATATTTTCAAAAAGACATGATCTCCCACCTCAAAAGACAAGGGTCTCCTCTTATTGTCGGCATAACTTTTCTGGTGACTTTGAGCTGTAACCAATCTTTTACGAATAAGTGCCACTTTCTCTGTCATTTCCTGAACCAACTCCGGACCCAACAAAGGTGCATCACCCACCTCGGCCCAACACATCGGAGATCTACACGGTCGGCCATACAAGGCCTCAAATGGTGCCATGCCAATACTCGATTGGAAGTTGTTATTACAGGCAAACTCCACTAAGGGCAAGTACCTCTCTCACGACCCTTTAAAATCAAGGACACAACCTCAAAGCATATCTTCAAGAATTTGAATGGTACACTCGGACTGCCCGTCAGTCTAAGAGTGATACGCTGTGCTAAAAGTCAATCTAGTGCCCAAGGCACTCTGCAAACTCTTCCACAATCGAGCTGTAAAATGTGGATCTTTATCCGAAACAATCATTATAGGGACCCCATACAACCTCACTATGTCCCTAATGTAAAGGTCGGCAAGATAGTCTACCGAATCGCTGACGCGCATAGCTATAAAGTGTGCCGACTTGGTCAACCAGCCAACTACCACCCAAATGGCATCACTACCTTGTTGAGTCCTTGGAAGGCCCACAACAAAATCCATTGTAACGTGCTCCCACTTTCATTCGGCTATAGGAAAGGGTTGCAACAAGCCCACTGGCCTCTGATGCTCGGTCTTCACTTGCTGACAAATAAGGCACTTCGATACAAACACAGCTACATCCTTCTTCATACCCCTATGTAGACACCCCATTTTTGACCGTTCTCAAGACTAGGACTTCATCACTTGTGCATATGATGATTGTGTTTGTTTGTGTTTATTTTGAGTACCCAAAGTCCTCGATGGAACGCTCTGTCTTTGAGCCTTTAGACCTTGTTCTTTCTGTGCCTTATTTTGGATCAAAACTTGGTGCATGGAACATTACCACCAGAGGCTATCGGCCATGGCTTGCTCTTGATAGCCATTGGTGTGCCCGATCGGCTACCAGTGGTGGCTGACGGCCACCAGTCTCTTTTTCTAGATATTTGTTGATATTTGTTGACAGCTGTGCCAGCTGTTAGCACAATTAGCTGCATCTCCCTATACATGTATATGTATCGCAGGATGTTTCTAAGCTAAAAGCATATTTTTCTATATATAGGGAAGTTCCTTCCCCATTTTTGAGGGTTAAAAAAAATTCAGAGCAAAAATCTCTCTCTCTCTAGATTTCTCTCTCTTACAATTTTGTGTCTAATTGCTTGTTTTCTCTACACTTTTGCATACACATCCTAAATCAAATACTTTTACCTTTGAGCTAAGGTTATTTGGGATCTTCTTGGAGCTCTTGAAGGTGGTTTTAGCTTGGTTTTGTGCCTAGAATTGCCTTTTGCTTCAAGAGGTAGTTTACTAACCTTGTTTACTTTGTTTTGCAAGCTTGTTTTACCATCTTTTCTTACTATTTTGGGGCTGGTTTTGAACTAAAAAAACTCTATTTTTGTAGCCTAAAAGTGTTGGTTTGGGCCTCCTTTTAGTTAGGGAGTAGTTCACCCTTCTTGTTCATTAGTTTGTAAAGCTTTGTGCCTTTATTCATCACTTTCAAATTAACTTTTTGGGGCCTTTTAACCACTGAATTTCAGAGGTTTTTCAGTGGTAAGAAACTCATTTTGAAGTCCAAAATTGGAGGGGTTAGCCTCCCCTCCTCGTGTCTTGTTTGGATGCCTAGTTGGCTTCATATGTGAACAAGTTTTTAGCCTAACTTAGCTCAAGTCTAGCATGTCTTAGCTTCTAAAATAACTTGTTTTAGCTCTGTTTTGGGCTGGTTAGTTTGTTTGAGTCTTGTTTTACATAGTTGTAGTGTAACCCCATGTATTAGCTTAATGTTTTGGCTTTTAATGACTTCAGTTCAACATGTCTTAGACTATATTTAGGGCTGTTTTGTCTCTATTTTTGGTTATTTGTTTCATTTGAGCCTTGTATAGCATGATTATAGTGTTAATTCCTTCACTAGCTTAGTGTTTTAAGGCTTTAACTATCATTGGCTTGAGTTGGTTGCATGTTTTAGTGCTTTTATCATTCAGTTCTAGCACTTAATCAATCTCTACAATCCCCCTTAATTCTTCACTTTTGATTTGCTTTGAAAGTGGTTTCAAGCCACTTGTTTGCCTAAGTATGAAAGGAGGTGCTACACTTAATGGTTTAATCCCTTAGGGGGTTCATTACCAATAGTGTAATGCCTCTTTCATGCCCAAAGCAACTTATGGTTTGAGCCCTTCTTCTATTAGAGGACACTTACCAATGGACTTAATGGAATAATGAATGGTTTGGTAATTAAAATGAGTAAAAAAAATTGGCAAGTAAAAGAGGCAAGATAAGCATTCTTTATGTTGCATTGCATGTGTTCAAATCAGACATTAATTTGAACACAAGGTAAATAGAACATTTTATACTCAAAAGTGATGAAATGTGCCATTTTCCTTGGTCTCCATTGCCCCTGATCATGCATGATAGGGTGATGGTCATTTTGATCTCATTTTGCATTTATTGAACTTGCACAATTGGTTTCACAAGCCATCATGCAATGAAATTGCTTGATTGGTGGTTTTGTGAATCAAATTTTGTCCTTCCTTTGATTTCCTCATGAAAAGGAGACGTGAAGTGTGCAAACAACCCTTGAGAAATACATTGTTTTGCTCTGTTTTGCTCTTTATTGCAGCAAGGAAGTTCAAACCAACAGTGGTCGACAGCCACCACCAGTGGTCGACTGGCCACCATTGGTAGCCGACCGGCCCCCTGTCGGCTACCAGTGAAATTTGCACAGTGTATTGGTAAGGTGGAGCAGAGGTGTCCTGGAAGTGGATAGCTTTGTTGGTGTTCAAATGTGCAAACAGAGGCTTTTAGCAGCAAGGCAGTGGCTTTCCGAGTAAAGAATCGAGCATGCATGCATCCCTTGTTTCTCGGATTAGCTAATTAGTTTAATTAGCATTAGATTAAGTTCATGTTGTAATTAATTAGTTGTAGCTAATTAAGTGTTGTAAATAATTAGTTAGTTTAACTAGTTATTCAATTTCATTTTGTAATAATTAGTTAGCTTAATTAGCGTAGCTAGTTGGTTAGCTTATTTCATTCGGACCCTCCTTTGAGAGGGCGTAATGTTGTAATAAGTGTGCATGTGTGCGTGCGTGCGTGTGTGTATGTTTTCCAACCCCACGTCTTTCTCCCTTTTATTTAATCGCTTTTGATGGTTAGATTACGATCATGTTTTAATTAGCATATCGCATTCTTGCATCCATTCATTCGCATTGCATGCACTGAGGCTCGACGTATCATTCAATCTGCATTGCCATTTCAATATCTTCTTTGAATACGTGTTTAATCGCATGTTGTTCAAATCAAATCATATGTCATATTAGTAGCCGAGCTTATCAATTGCATATTGCATGTGTTGCATTAGGCATCTTGTATAGTTAGGAATCATGCATAGTTTTTCTAACTCATGTTTTCTTTGCTCGGAGTACTAGGTGAGTTTTTACGCTTTAGCATACTTGCATAAGTGTGAATGTTGCCATGATTAGCATGCTTGCCATGAGGCTATGTGCTTACTTGCTAAAACTACATGAATGCCTGTGGATGAAGGCTTATTGTTTGAATTGGAACGATTCAACAAATTTGTGTTTTAAGCCCACTTTGTTGAGTGACAAATCATGTTTTAAGCCCACTATGTTTGGTGAAAAATTCGCAAACTTTAAGCCCACTTGAGGTGGCAAATTCAAACCATTTTTGCAAACACACATGAGTTGAATTGTTCCAAATTCAGCAAACTAGTCTATACTTGCTTGTGCGCATCACATAGTAAAGCTAGTTTAATAACCAGAACAAGAGCACATAATGTTTATAAAATATCATATCATGATTAGTAGAGGACGATCTTTGATCGGGCGAGTGGAAGTGCTCAATTCATGACCTTCCCCCATCGTAGCCAAGTTCCCAAGCCGAAGCAACTTTGGTGATGACGGACACGTGGCCTTCGGCACGAGTCAGGATTTCCTAAATTTCCCAAAAATAAAATATTTAGGTGGCGACTCTATATCTGGCAAAGCAGTCCAATTTTGGCATTATTTGATTTAAAATCGATTTTTCAAAATGATTTGTCAGATTTGGACTCTTTGGTGTTTATCAGTTTCACATTGCACTTGTGAGACTAGATTCAGAACCGCGGGCGTCCGAACTGTGAGGCCCTTCATTTCAAACCATTCCGAAAGGCGGGGCGCGAAAAAGGGCGAGCCACACCCTCCACAAAAACTGGCGACTAAGATTGTGATACATCTTTGTGCCTCCCGGATGCACCGCAAGGCATGAATGGTGAAACTCTCGGAGTATTTCCTCTCGGCAAGACTCCGGCACGAACAAATGGTCACGGTATCTTACACTCTGGTTGGGATATACAGTCAAGACTCTTTCTACCTTCCTATTGGAAATCTTCTCTCAGAAGGATTCCACCTCCAAGTCACCCTTTTGCGCTCCTAATACTCGGTTCATAAGTGTAGGTTGGGCAACTACTGAAAACAAGTCTATAGACTCAACAGACTCACCCAGACGTAATTCAAACTCACCAAGAATACCTAACATCTCCCATTCTCGGATGACAATACAAGCTACATTGCTAATAGACTTCCTACTCAAGGTATCGGCCACTACGTTGGCCTTCCCAAGATGATAATGTAACTCAAAGTTATAGTCCTCTATGAACTCCATCCACCTTTTCTGCCTCAAATTTAAGTATTTCTGAGTAAACAGTACTTTAGACTCTTGTGATAAGAAAGTACCTTAAATTTCTCACCATATAGATAGTGCCTCCAAATTTTCAAGGCAAATATCATGGCTGCTAACTCTAGATCATGGGTAGGGTAATTCCTCTCATGTGTTTTCAATTGTCATGAGCCATAGGCTACTACCTTCCCCTCTTACATTAATACAGAACCCAAACCTTCTCGTGAGGCATCACAATATATCGAATAGCCCAAACCCCTCTCTGGAATAATCAAGACTGGAGCAGTGATAAGTCTAACCTTGAGCTCTTGAAATGACTTCTCACAGGTCTCATTCCATACAAACTTAACTCCCTTTCTCGTTAGTCTAGTTAACGGTGAAGCGAATTTAGAGATATCCTTCACAAATCTTCGATAATACTAGACCAACCCCAGGAAACTACGGATCTCAAAAGCATTCTTAGGTTGTGCCCAATCCTGCACAGCCTCTATCTTGGATGAATCTATAGTCACCCCTCCCCAGATACCACATGGCCTAAAAACTTAACTTTCCTTAGCCAGAATTCACATTTCTCGAACTTAGCATACAGCTTATGGGCTCTAAGAAACTCAAGCACCACTGGCAAGTGTTCCTCATGTTCCTCCTCAGAGGGTGAGTAAATGAAAATGTCGTCCACAAAGACGACCACGAAATGATCTAGAAACTCACGAAAGATTCAGTTCATCAAATCCATAAACATAGCTAGAGCATTGGTTAGCCCAAAAGGCATCACTAGAAACTCGTAATGGCCATACCGAGTACGGAATGCCGTCTTCGAGATATCCTCCTCCCTTACCCTCAATTGATGGTAACCCGACCTCAGGTCTAATTTAGAAAAACAACAAGACCCCTTCAACTGATCAAACAAATCATCTATACGAGGCATTGGGTACTTGTTCTTAACAGTTACCAGGTTCAGCTTCTGGTAATCTATACAAAGTCGCAGCACTCCATATTTCTTTTTAGCAAAGAGAGCCGATGCACCCCAAGGGGAAGTACTAGGGCGGATAAAACCTTATCTAGCAGTTCCTAGAATTGAATCTTCAACTCATTCAATTCAACGAGTGCAAATCTATACAGAGCCATAGAAATCAGTGCCGTACCAGGCACTACATCAATAGAGAACTTGATCTCTCGGTGGGGTGGTAAACTAGTAAGATCCTGGGGAAAAATATCTGGGTATTCATAAACCACCCTTGGCAACTCAACCCGGCCTTCATCACACTCACTACTCAAAAAGCTAGTAAGGAGACAACTAAGTTCACTCCGCCCACGCGGATCTCACACCGATGATAAGACTTTATCCACCCGGTCCCCCAAGAAATAAAAGCAATCACCATTCAAGGTACATACAGTAACCCTTTGACGGTAACAGTCTATAATAGCTCAGTATGACGATAACTAGTCTAGACCCAAAATAACGTCAAAACTAGTCATATCAAGTAACACAAATGCAAATGGAAGTCGACAACCGACAACCTCTATGTCAGAACCCCGACACCCATGTTTTAAGATAACCTCACCACCAATAGGTGACTCTACACAAATAGGAGATGTTAACTATGCCAACTCCAACCCCAAAACTGATGCAAATGCAGACGAGATAAAAGAATGGGATGCACCCGTATCAATTAACTTATTAGCAACTGAATTGTAAAATAAGAAGGTACCTCTCACTAAAGAAGGCGCTGGTACAAGATCTGGTGTGGTAACAATATACACACACCCTGTAAGTCTCTGCTCAACCCGCTCATCCCTCGGAGCATAGGCCTGATGCACTGATTGAGCCGAAGAGGCTCCCTGATTGGCCCTCGAGGCCTATGCTGACTGTGTACACTGGTGACTCTATGTCTGCCTCAAACCAGACGTACCAAATGTGCCACCTAACTGTGGGCAAAACCTCTTCAAGTGCCCCGCCTGCCCACACTGATAGCAAGTGGGCAACTGCCCTCTCCCTTGGCTCTGGCCCTAAGAATGAGCCGAAGACGATGTTGCTCGCTGCGCTCCTCCTCTTTGCGGGTAAGCAGGAGACTTGTGGCCCAATTGACCACGTTTGAAACAAGTGATGTCTCACTGGAAAGGTAGACCTTGACTGTGCTCCCTAGGACTATTGAGGGTTAGAACCCCCCTGCCTCTTACTGTCTTCCTGACTGTCCTGACTCCTTCTAGAGCTCCTTATCCTCTCCTTCTCTACCTGTATAATGGTCTCAAGATGGGTCGCCGCCTCCACAAGGCGCCCATAGTCTCTAATCATGGATTCGGCCACTCTAAACATGACCCCGGTCCTTAGCCTCTTCTCAAACTCCAAACAACGGCGCTCCTCAGTGACAACCAACTCAGTTGCAAACCTAGAGAGGCTAGTGAATGTGGCTTCAAACTCAGCCACTGGTGTATTCAACTGTACCAGCTTAAAAAATTGGTCCCTCAACTCCTCCCTAACAGTAGGAGGCAAAAACTTATTTTGGAAGGCGTTGACAAAAGCCTCCCAAGTCTCTCTAATGTGTCCCCGCGCATACTTCCACCATTGACCCGCGTCTCCCTTCAACTGAAAAGATGCCAAGGTCACTCTCAAACCCCCGTCTTCAATACTGAGCATCCCAAAAGTCTTCACCATCTGCTCTAACCAGTCATCCGCTTTCAGTGGTTCCTTAGGGTCACCCAAAAACTCATCCAGATTCGACTGGAAAAACTCCTTATTCAAAAAAGATGGCCTTGCCTCAGTAACCTGGGCTTGGACTTGATTCTCAGCTCTGAGAATATCCATAGATTCCCATAAAGCTTCGACCATTTCGCGGGCTAAGGCGCCTATGGCCTGTTGACCTATTGGCTCAGCCACATTGGCCTGACCAACCCTTTCTTCCTCTGTCAGAATTTCATCCGGTATAGGCATCTCGTGCCTCCTAGGCCTATCACGTCTACCACCACGACCACATTCTGACATTCTAATGAAGGTAACAAAAGATTAGAACATTCACAAATGGGCTGAAGCTAACTCACTCGCGTCCTAGTGTGATGGACAACAATAAATCACTCCATATAAGCATGTAATCACATGAACACATACAAATTTCTTTCCTAGATAATGACCATCCCGCGACGTTGCTAGAGTTCCAATTAGAAACAGCAGTGATCAAGTGCTCTTCTAATAGGACTTCTAGAAACCTGTAGACCCAATCAACATCTTAGGAACTAAATCCCATACCCATATAATCATATAAGCATGTTATCACATAAGCATACAATACATATCAATGTCTCAACCAAACGAGACAAACCCATTATGGTACTAACCGAAATATAAATAAATAATTACATGCATCAGAGTGAAACGTTCTTTCATTTCATAGAGTTAATAGTAGAAAAGAGTTTAACATAAATAGATGCCCTATAGGCTTACACCTTTCCAAGCCTTGGCTTGGTTACAACAAAAATGAAAGTAGCTCATACAATTTAAGCCCTAGGCTATACAAAAAGTGGAACAAAACAAAGAAGCCCTTGCTTCCCAAAAATCCCTCAAATGCTATTGCCTTGGTGGAGGCATGCCATCGTCACTTGAAAATGTTTTCCTAAATAGGGTAAGTCACAGCCTAGCAGGAATAATCTAACACAATATATGAGGTTTAACAAAGATATACGTGCAAGGTGCATTGTAGACACCCCATTTTTGACGGCCCTTACGACTTGGACACCATCGCACGTGCACCCGATGATGAGTCTGTTTGTTCGTCAAGTGCTTGAAGTCCTCAGCGGAATGCCATGACTTTGAGCCTTTCAAACCCAATACACCTGTTGCCTCATTTTTGGACCAACCCTTGGTTTTCAAGCCTGCAGCCTCTGGTGGCCTTCCGACCATCCCTTTTGGTCTGCCGGCTATCACTTCTTGGTTGTTGGCTAGTTGCCAGCCACCAGTGATGGCTAGCCGGCCACCAGTGTCTTTTGTAGATATTTTATGCCAACTGTGCCAACTGTTTGCACAGATGCATGCATCTGTCCCCATGTGTAGGGCTAGATATCCTTGAGGGAGATTTATGTTTTCTATATATAGTGACCCTCTCTCTCTCACGTTTTAAGGTTAGAAAATTTTGAGCTAAAAAATTTTCCTCTCTCTCTTTAGCAAATCTCTACATTTTAGCTTCCAAATCCTTAACCTTTGCTTATACACCCTTAACCAAATCTTCTCATCTTTAAGTTGAGGTGCTCTTGAGCCTTGTTGGAGCTCTAGAGGGTGTGTTTGTTTGGTTTTGTTACTTGAATTGCTTCTTCTCTTCAAGAGGTATAAGGCTATGCCTCTTTACTTGCTTTTTCTACTATTATTTTTGTTATTTTCTAACTGTTTTGGCTATAAGAACTCTGTATTTTTGGGTTGAAGCTTGGGTCTAAGGGCCATTTAAGGTTAGGGGGTTGATAGCCTTTCTTTGAACCTCATTTTGGAGGCCTTTGCCATTGTGCTTCCCACCATTTTACTATTTTTTTTGAGCTTTTAAATACTGATATTTAGAGCTTTTTCAGTGGCCAAAATCATGTTTTGAAGTCCAAATTTGGAGGGGTTAGCCTCCCTTCCTTTGTCTTGCTTACTAGCCTAGTTTGTGCCATGTTTTAGCATGTTAAATTTGCTATTTTTAGCTTAATTTCAGCATGTTTTAGGACTGTATTAGACCTATTTTAGGACTATTTTTGGTTGATAGTTGCATTTGAGCTTTGCTTTGCATGCTTGTAGTGTAATAGTCCTCATAAGCTTGGTGTTCTAGGCCTTAGACACCTTCTTATTTGAGTTGATAGCATTTATTTATGCTTTTCTTACTTATTTTCAGCACTAATCATCTCTGCAACCTCCCTTCTTTCTTGGCTTTTGTTTTGCTTTGACAGTGGTTCAAACTATTTGTTTGTTTAAAGCATAAGATTGAGATGTCATGCTTAATGGTTTAATCCCTTTGGGGTTCATTACTGACTATATGTTGTCTCTTTGATGCGTAAAACACCTTTTGGTTTGAGCCTTCTTTCAATTTAGAGGACTTAAACTCACCATTGGACTTAATTGATTAAAGGATGGTTGGTAATTTAAGATGAAGTAATTAAAACTTGCAATAAAAATGGTGCAAGATAATAACTTGTTGTGCTCAATCAGACGTTAATTGAACACATGGAAACATGGGCCATTTCATACTCACTAGTGATGAAATGATCTAGTCTCCAAGGACAACTACTTTCCTTGATCTTTCATGAAAGGGAAGAGGTTAGAGTCCTATTTTGTTGCATTTATTGAAATTGTACACTTTGGTTCACAAGCCATCATGCAATGAAATTGCTTGAGTTAGTGGTTTGTGGCTTAAGTTCACTACTCCTTTGATTTGTTCATGAAAAGGAGGGGTGAGTTGTGTAGACAACCCTTGAAAATACCCTGTATATGCTCTGTTTGTCCTCTGTTGTAGCAAGATGAACTGGCAAGCAGTGGCTGGCAAGCCACTTTCCATAGCCGGCAGACCATCTTTGATGGCTGGCCGGCTATCACTGGTGGCCGGCAAGTCTCATCACTGGCCGACCGGCCACTGATGAAAAATTTGGCAGTGTGTTCCTGAAGCAGGGTAGAGTTATTCTGGAAGTGGGCAACAATGTGTGTGTGCTATTGTGCAACAGAGGCTCTCCAGAAGCAAAATAGTGGCTTTTTGGGTAGAAACCGAGCATGTGCATGAGCATTCCTCGCATATCGAGTCTGTTTAGTTTACATATTTAGCTTAAATATTTATTGTAATTAATTAGTTGTAGCTAGTTGATTTTGTAATGTGTTGTAATAATTAGTTAGCTAGAATAGTTAGTTAATTACTTCGGTTTGTAATAATTAGTTAAATAGTTTAGCTAATTTAATTTGTGTTGTAATAATTAGCTTAGCTTGTTAGGTAGTTAGTTAATTAGCTTATTTTATTCAGACTCTCCTTCGTGAGAGCACAATGATGTAATAATGTGTATGTCTTCCAACCCCACGTCTTTCTCCCTTTTATTTACTAGCTTATGATGGTTAGTTTAGGGACATCATGTTTCAATTAGCATATTTCATGTTTGCATCCATTTGTATTGCATGCACCGAAGCACGGCGTATCATTCTAACTACATTGTTAGTTTAATACTTCTTTGATTTCATGCTTAGACCGCATGATATTTAATCAATTCATATGCCGTATTAGTAGCCCAGCCTATTAGTTGCATATTGCATGTGTTGCATTAGTTATATTGCGTAGTTAGGAATCGTGCATTTTTTCTAACTTTTTTTGTTGTTTGTTTTGGCTTGGAGTACTAGGTGAGCCTTTCCTCCCTTTAGCATATTGCATGAGTGTGAATGTTGGCATGTTTAACATGCTTGCAATGAGGCTAAATGCTTAATTGCTATAAACTACTTGAATGCCTGTGGCTGAAGGCTAATTGCTTGAATTAGAATAATTTGAGTAATGTTCATATGCGATCACTTTTTCAAGTGGTACATATTTCGAAACAATTTTCAAAACGAACATGACTCAAGTGTTCCAATTCTTGCGAGATAGTCTATACTTGTGTTTGGGTGCATCACATAGTAATGCTAGCCTAATAAACCGGAACAAGAGCATATAATGTGAATAAGATTCATATCATGGTTAGTAGAGGCCGATCTTTGATCGGGCGAGCGGGGGTGCTCAATTCATGCATGACCTTCCCCTCTTGTACCTAAGTTTTTGAGCCGAGACAATCTTGGTGATGACGGACACGTGGCCTTTGGCATGAGTCATGGGTGTCCTATATTTCTCAAAAATATTTAGGTGGCAACTCTGTATTTAGAAAAGTAGTCTATTTTTGGCAATTTGATTCAAAATCGATTTTTCAAAAGATTTGCCAGATTTGGACTCTTTTGTGTTTATCAATTTCACATTGCACTTGTGAGATTAGATTCAGAACCGCGGGAGTCCAAATTATAGGGCTTATATTTGAACTTCTGAAAGGGGGCGCGAAAAAGTCGAGCTATAGTTTTTGGCGACTCTGTTGGGGAACTTAGAGAACTTGACTTGAAATTCATGATATGAAGTTTATTTACACTTATGTCTTTCTTTGCATTGCATTTGCATTGGTGCGTTTAAGTCACTGTGTTTGTCATCTGCTATTCTTGGACGGTTTGCCAGAGGCTTGCCAAAAGGCTGACCGATCGCGAGCTCTACCATTTTGGGAACACAACCCTTGGATCTAGACTACCGTTGTACCGTTTGATCCTTCTTTCACTTCTCGGTGCTAGGTGTGAGAGGTATATTAGGTAATCTTGCTGAGGTATCCTTTTTGACCATTTGGCCTAGTTGCATATCGAAAGCCATAGAGACTGTTCCAAACTAGGACATGATGCTTACCTGAATATAGGATTGCGTGAAACCGCTTTTTTTGAATAGTGAACCCTAGTTCCTGACGAAATTAGGATAGGGTGACCCTACCCCCTCATAGGGGTGTTTTGGGTCTCACTTAACTAGTATGTGCTTTATAGTGAAACTGTACAGGAACATGCGTATCAGTTACAAGTTGGGTATCCGTTTTGGAGGCAAAATTCAGTGTTGAGTGTAGTCCTACAACTTTGATTACATAATATTTGAGCTGAGGTATTTCACGGTTTCTGATTACTACTTTCTTTTTGCTAGGTAGTATAACACCATAGCTTCGGACAATTTGGATATCCCCCAAGCGCTCTGGACCGGTCTCAGAAGGCTTTACAAAGCCAGAGATCTTGTTAGGGGACAACCAGTGTTCACTTCGCTTCCACCGTTTACTAGATGGAGGAGAGTAAGACAGAACTCACCAGTTCAATTTCTACAGCAGTCACCCCTCACTTCACCTACATTTAGTCAGGTTTAGTGTTCTACATCTATTCCAGCGTGAGAGCATTCACCTATTCCGATGGCACAATATCCCTCGCTCAATATGGACGACTTAATCCACCACCTTCAGCAAACAGTTGAAACCATGCAGCAAGCCGCTGCTGGCCAGGCCGAGGTCATAGCACATCAAGTTAAGGTAAAAAACAGGCTGTAGCAACAGCAACCACAGCCGGCAGCAGCTTCTGCTTCTCATGCACCTCCTACAGGTATCCCAATCCCTGGAGCCACTGCCACACTGCCAATGTCCAAGAGAATCTGGGCAATCCGGTAGACCCGATCCCACTACAAGCCTCTAAGGCACCAGTGTACCAAATTGAGGCTCGTTTGAATTTGAAGTTGACCCGACTGTACTTAAGGTCAACAAGCTGGAGAAACTTTTCGAGGGAGTACATGCTGTTAACTCAATCCCCGATATCGAAGATAGATATACCGACTCTGCAGTGACTTTGCTAGATCGGTTCAAAATGCCACACATCGATCGATTCGATGGATTTGGAGACCCCACGGTTCATCTCCGGCTGTTTTCAAACATCTTGCGGCCGATGGGCCTAACCAGATTACAAAAGCTATCTCTCTTCGGCAGGACCTTGTCGGGAATAGCGACTATCTGGTATGTGAAGTTAGAGGATTCTGTGAAGAAGAACTGGGAGGAAATGGCCGAGGCCTTCATTGCACAATACTCATATAACACGCAAATCGAGGTCACAACCCGTGATCTTGAGGCAATGTGCCAGGAGCCAAAGGAGGGTTTCTCAGACTTTGTGACGAGGTGGAGGGACAAGGCTTCCATGTTGACTACTAGGCCGTCCGAGAAAGATCAAATAAGGATGGTAGTCCGCAATCTGCATGGGAAATTGTTACAGAAGATGATCATCCTGCCTTTGTTCACATTCACCGAGCTCCATGAGATCGGAGTTCAGATTGAAGATGCCATGAAACAAGGGTTGATTACTGATGAGAAAGAGCAAGCCAAGAGGCCTTTTATGTGCAGGTCCAATGCAACCACTAGTGCTAGCATAGCTGCGCAGCCGTCGGATGTTAGCGTTGTCACCACTGCAACCAAGACAACCAATCCCTTTGCCAATACAACACCGCAAACTTCAAACAACCTGGCCTGATCCCGATGGACCTTTACTCCACTTTACATGCATTTATCTTAAGCCATGAAGGTGTTGATCAAAAACAGCCTCGCCCGCTACCCAATCCTCTCTCTCCTAAACACAACCCAGCTAAGTATTGTGTATTTCACCAGCTGCACAGTCACGACACCGACCAATGCTTCAGGCTGCGTCATGAGATTCAAGACCTCATCGACAATAAGGTGATTGCACCATCCCAGAAAGTAAATGTAACTACCAACCTCTCTCAGGCCACAACCAAGTTCCTCCACCTCACAACCTCAACCTAATCCATACACTGGCCATCCCCTACGACCCCAACGTATATATTACCCCTTCCTAACCTAGATCGATGGTGTTTATTCTTGAAAGCATAGATTTGTGCATGATGGACACCTCCCCACTGCAACCTAAACCTGTGGTGGTGACAATTAGCGTAGAAGGGAGGCTGGCTTTAGAGGAGAGTATGAGTCCGCTACCTGAGTGCTCTGAGGACTTGTCTGAGGATGTGTATGATCCAAGCTGCTACATTGTACCGGTTCATCAAGTCAAGCTAGAAATGGTATTGCCAACAGTAGTGGAGGTCAATACGGTTAGGAAGGATTCCTTTAACCAAGGTTTGGATGATCTGGAAGAGCTAGAGGAGGACTTAGACAACCTGCAGTTCTTCGACGAACAAGATCAAGGGGATGTGCAGATTGACTGGTTCAATTTGAATGGATCAGCAGACAATTCTGGGTGGTTGAGTGATGAACCCGACAGGGAGGAAGGAACAGAAACAAAACCGGAAGAAAAGGGAGCAAGAATTGCTACAGTTGCCAAAATGGCCGATGAAAAGGAAAAACTACCAGAGAATACCAGCATCAAGAATTCAGCTCAAGAATTAGGCATCATGAGTACTGTGGAAACAGAATAGGAAATTGTGCTGAAGCAATTTGCACAAGACAAGGTTGAAGACAACCAGAAAACTATAATGGCTCAACACCCTGCGGGGGATGCTTGTAATGTGAGAGTGATCCAAACAGAGCCGGACAACTATTTTTTGACTGCCGGAGGTGTATGGTGGGAGGACGATGATCTACTTTTGGCTCACACCGACGAAGACTGGGGTGAATGCCTCCCAGACAACACATGGTACGCCGAAGAGATAGACCACATGACAAGAAGTGGGCGCTATTTCAAGCCACTGCACTTAGATCAAGCTGAAGCCTCTGGGAAAGATAGAGAGGTTGAAAAATAAAAAGAGAAACAGTTGGAGGAAGAGGCAGTGTTGAAGCAACTGAAGAAAATCCAAGCTGATATCTCAATCTGGGGTCTTCTTATGGCCTTCTAGGTACATCGACAGGTTGTGCTATCAGCAATGGACAAATCCAAACTGTCCATTGACACTACCCCTGAACAGCTTGTGGGATTGGTCTTCCCAGGCGGTGCCGTGCCAATCCTCACCTTTTCTAATAAAGAACTGCTGCCAGAAGGCTCAGCTCACAGCAAACCCCTATACATATCTGCTGAGTGCAGAGAAAAATGGATACCTATGGTGTTAATCGACACCAGTTCAGCTATCAACGTTTATCCTTCTCGCACAGCTTATGCCATCGGTCTTAAACCAGCAAACTTTGTGCCTACAACCCAAGTGATTCGGGCATATGATAATACCAGCAGAGAGGTTATGGACACGGTGCAGATCAAAGTTCAAGTGGGTCCAGCTCAGCAAGATATCGAGTTCCATATTCTGGATGTGTCAGCCACCTTTAACTTACTATTAGAGAGGCCCTGGTTGCATTTGGTGAGAGCAGTCTCCTCCACCCTCCACCAAATACTGAAATGCCCTCATGGGAAAGGGGTGGCGATTATTTTCGAGAATTCGTCTATTCATCTCCCACCAGAGGTAACTATACCAGTGCTAGAGATCGTTCACAGTAAAAAGGATGTTTTCCTTTCAGGGTTTACACTAGTTGAGGCCCGAGTAGCGTAGACCATCTTGGCAGCAGATGAGGGCATGTATGTTAGCACCCAATCAATCCATGTCATGAACAAACTGAAACATATGCCAGGAATGGGACTTGGGAGAAGTGGCTGGAAAAGTATCACAGCATTGGCCGATGTGCCGCCTAATCTGTATGCCTTTGGTTTGGGATATGTACCCACCAAAGAGGATTGCGTCAGGAAAAAAGAAGAGATGGCAGGCAGAGCCAGAGCTAGAGCCAAGTAGGCTGGAAAACACTATGAACTCGTTCACAGGCCGATCCGGGGAATGCTGAATGGCCACTTTGTTCGGGAGGGAGAAGACTTCTCCTTTTGTAGTTTTCCTGAGCCCTAGATGAATTTTGCGAGGCAGCGTGTCCTCAGGTTTGAAATCTTTTTTGACTTGCAGTTACAAGACAGTAATGCTGAGGAAAAGGTTGAACCAAGTGTTGAAGCTGAAAAGAGCATGGAAAGTTACTCGGACAACAGCGAACTTGGAGTAGGGGCAGCACTGGCATGTCTTCTTACAGATCCTCCTGCTGACTTAGAGAGCTTGGGGGATAACCTTACCATCTCCATGATCTGGGACCAACCGGGTGTGAACCTATCTAGCAGCATTTTGGATGCATCTGAAGCACCATCTCTTGTTTGGAAACTAGAGGAGGGCTACCAGTCTAGTTCTGAGTCAGGTAATGAGACAGAACCTGATTCCACAGAGTCTGTGGAGTCGAAATCAGATTCCGGTTCTTCTAAGTCTGAGTCTGGTATTCCTGGGGGTGATAACCCGGATGCCAAGGTCTTGTCCAGGTCCTCTTTTTCTTTTGCTTTTGAGTCAGTTGTAACCGAAAAGCTAGATGAGCTGGATCTTGTGAATGAGAACGCTGCTGATTCTGAGTATTTTTCTGTGCCACTTGTTTATTGCATTGACCAAGATTTTTAGAATTTTAATGAAAACGAAGAGGAAAGAATTCCTTTGGTTTTGAAAAACTTGATTAATTGAGAGGAGGGGAGCTTTGTAAAAGCCTGCGCTGATGAAATCATTGCTATTAATATAGGTACTGAGTAGGATCCGCGTCTGGTCCAGATTGGGTCCACGTTGTCTTCGAAGGAGCGTGAGCACTTAGTCGCTTTATTAAAAGATTTCAAAGATGTTTTCGCGTGGTCCTATGAAGACATGCCTGGAATCGATCTTGAGATTATATAGCATCGAATCCCTCTTGACCTCGAGGCTTAACCCGTCAAGCAGAAGTTGCGAAGAATCTGCCTGGAATAGGCGTTGAAAATCAAAGAAGAGCTCACCAAGCAGATCGAAGTAGGTTTCTTGTTAGTATCTGAGTATCCGACTTGGTTGGCCAATATTGTTCTTGTACCAAAAAGGGATGGTAGAATCTGGGTGTGTGTGGACTTCCGGGACTTGAACAAAGCTAGTTTGAAAGACGACTTCCCTTTACCGCACATTGATGATTAGTGGCCTTCACTGCAAGACATGCATTGCTCTCCTTCATGGATGGATTTTCCAGGTATAACCCGATTTTGATGGCTTCTGAGGACAGAGAGAAAATTGCATTTACTATGCCATCGGGAACCTACTGCTATCGGGTTATGTCGTTTGGGGTGAAAAATGCTGGGGCTACCTATCAACGGGGGGCTTTAACCACTATTTTGCACGATATGATCCATAAAGAGGTCGAGGTGTACATGGACGAGATGATTGTCAAGTCCAAAGAAAGAGAAGGCCACTACACCACCTTGAAGAAATTTTTTCAACGGATTAGAGAATATAGACTGAGGTTGAATCTGTAGAAATGTACTTTCAGCGTGACAGCAGGGAAAATACTGGACTTTTTGATCATACAGAGAGGCATCGAGGTAGATCCTTCCAAAATCAAGGCCATCCTAAAAATGCCAACACCAAGGACTGAAAATGATGTGCGAGGCTTTCTGGGTAAAGTGCAATTCATAAGATAGTTTATTTTCAAATTAACCTTGACTTGTGAACCACTATTTGGTCTCCTGAAGAAAGGAAAGAAATTTTAATGGGATGATCGATGTCAATTCGCTTTGGAGCAGATTAAGCAATACCTTCAGAATCCGCCTGTGTTGTCGCTACCAGAGCCGGAGAAGCCTTTGATTCTGTATCTGTCAGTCATAGACACCACTATGGGATGCATGCTTGCTTAGGAATCTGAGGATGGGGTGGAGAAAACCATTTACTATTTGAGCAAGAAAATTCTAGATTACGAGACCCGCTACACTCCGTTGGAGAAAACTTACTAGCCTCGGTATGGGCTACCAGGAAGTTGAGGCACTACTTATTAGCTCACTCCATAATTCTGGTTTCAAGATTAGATCCCATCAAATATCTCTTTGAGAAACTAGCGCTTATGGGTAGGCTAGCCCGTTGGTTGTTTCTCCTCTCCGAATTTGATCTCAAGTATGTTACTCGCAAGTCATCAAAGGGAGAGCTGTAGCGGAGTTCCTGGAAGATCACCCCGTAGAAGGGGATAAGGCAGTTGAGTATTTGTTCCCAGATGAAGCCATTCTGCAAGTTGAAGAGGAAACTTGGACGATGTACTTTGACGGAGCATCCAATCAGTACAATTATGGAATAAGTGTTGCTGATAACACCCGATAACTCCCATATGCCTTTAGCCTTCAAACTCCGATTCAAGGTGCCCAATAATGAAGCAAAGTATGAGGCGTATATCACTGGTTTAGAAGCCACCCTGGAACTTGGGGCAAAAATGTTGCACGTCATCGGGGACTCGAATCTAGTTGTTTCTCAAGCAAAAGGAGACTGGAAAGTCAAAGAAGAAAAGATGAAGATTTATCACCAGACCTTGGACGTTTTGATTCCTAGGTTTGAAAAGCTGACTTTCATGCATCAATTGAGAGAGAACAATAGGTTTGCTGACGCTTTATCAACTCAATCTTCTGTGATAGACATCCCATTTGGAGTCCGTATGCGTCTGATTATCATTGAGCAGAGATACATGCCGGCCTATGAGACTATCACCGCAATCGATGAGGCGCAAGATAAAAACTCTTGGAACTACGATATTTGGAACTTCTTGAAAAATGAGATTTACCCACCAGAGGCGAATGCCAAGGACAAAAGGGAAATACGGTGAATAGCCGTCCAATTTATCATCTGCGGAGGTAAACTGTACAAGAGAGGTCATTTGGAAATGCACAAGTTGTGTGTCAAAGAAGAGGAATCAAAGCGCCTGATGGAGGCTATCCATGAACGGAGTAATGTTCATCCTTAGGCAAGGTTACTATTGGTCTACTATGGAGGAGGATTGTATTAGTTTTGTTCGGCAATGCCACAAATGCCAAATCCATGCTAATCGCATGAATATCCCGCTGTCAAAACTGTACAACTTGACTTTACCATGGCCTTTCTCGGTCTGGGGAATCGATGTCATCGGCGTAGTTACACCAAAATGGTCGAATAGGCATGAATACATTCTGGTGGCAATTGATTACTTTACGAAGTGGGTGGAAGCCCAGTCCTATGCAGTGTTGAAAGAATCGCATGTGGCCAAGTTCATCCGAAACAATATCATTTGCCGCTATAGAGTCCTAAACGAGATTATATCAGATAATGGCTTCCACTTGAAGAAAGAGGTGATCAACTTGTTGGATAAATACAATGTGGCTTTTCAAAAGTCATCTACATATTAGCCGCAAACCAACGGGGCTGTTGAGGTCGCCAACAAGAACATCAAGAATATTTTGTAGAAGATGGTTGAGACCTATAAAGACTGGCCAAATAAATTACCATTCGCACTCTGGGGCTATAGGACTTTAATCCGGATGTTTATAGGGGCAACTCCTTATTCTCTTGTCTACGGGATGGAAGTTGTTCTGCCAATTGAAATAGAAGTCCCATCACTGCAAGTTATGGCTGAGTGTTAGATAACAAAGGTCGACTGGCAATAGAGCCAATTCGAAGAGCTGTTGTTGTTTGATGAGAGAAGGCTGAAAGCATTGTATCACGTTTAGGGCTACCAACGTAGAATTGCTAGGACTTTTAACAAGAAAGTTAAGTCCCGGAATCTCAAAGAGGGAGATATGGTCCTGAAAGACAACCGAGCTCCTATTCATGGCCCTAAGGGCAAGTTTATACCCAATTGGACTGGTCTTTACATCATCAAGACTATCTGGTCGGGTGGAGCTGTTATTCTTATGGACTTAGATGGCCTAGAATTTTCCCAACCGATCAACATGGACAAGTTGAAGATATACTATCCTTGAGAGGCTTGCTAGGCCAAAAACCCAAAAGGGTGACCTAGGCCGGGTCTGATCATGCCCAAACTGACGTCTGAATTGGAACAGAAAGTAGAATACACAATGCGTTAGGCCAATCAGCTGTATGCCAAGTTGCCAAGTCATGCTGTAGCTCATTTCGGTCAGATTAAGCCAGGGGCATCGCCAATCAATGTCAGCAGCAGACCTGTTGCACATCCAGTGGCACCACCATCCCTCATTTAGGAAATCCACTAGACGGTGGCAGAAGAAATAGCCTCGAGCTGAGTACTCAGGGTAGGAGTCCACTACCTTCAGCTTATCCATAAGCCACACTTGGGAAGGGATGAAAGAAAAGAGAGATGCATGTAGAGAGAAAAGTGAGAAAAGGGCTTTGAGAGAAAAATAGAGCATGAGTGTCCAGTGATGTGAGAAACACATATGAGAAAGGGTGGGAAACAATACCTGAAGAAGTTGTGGACTCCCCACGAATTTGGTAGTCTCTCACCGATGAAAGGAGTCTAAGCCCATCAAAGTCTTAGCTAGCACCAAGCCAATGCAACTCTTGCCTTCTTTCAAATCTTGGGCCACTTTGACCAATGAATGCTCGGCCCGCCGAAACTAGGGGCAAGAAGGAAATGAGCTAGGATACACAACCAGAGGGCATGCTGCCGAAAACCTCACCAAAGAAGGTCACCTCTGTCACCGATGTCGGAAAATCGTTGAATCAAGCTGGAAATGTCTGGTTCTCCATTGTAGGCCAAAGATCGAGTCTCGTGTAGAGTGAGCCCGCACATCCGTCCCAAAGCTCAGGCGTGGCTAAAATGGGGCTGAAGTACGATTTCTTCATCGTTCCAAGATTCCATTAATGCCTGAAATTCTTCCATTGTCAGGTATATCTCTTGTCTCCTGAAGCTAAAGACATGTGTAATCGAGTTCCAGCATCGTGCTGTGGCATGAAGGAGCGAAAAACAAAGTGAAGTTCAGCTCAACAGAAAAAGTGCATTTACGCCGAAACCTCAAAAATTTACCTTTTTCGAGCCGTCTAAAGTAGCAATCCAATCCAAGAGCTTTTCGACAAAAAATGGCTCCATTTGTGAAGAAATTGCAGCTGAAATGAAGGTCTGGAGGAGAAATCACGAAGCTCAACCTTTTGTAGAAGATAAGGCAGTGAGTGGGAGCCAGTTGTCAATAATCTGGAGGTGCTTCACATTGATGGCTGGAATGTGGCCGGTAGACTCCCTCTCCGACCGACAACCCTTTTCTCTAGCTTTGTTGTCCACCTGTGTGTTGGGCAGTGCAGAAAGCATGTGTTTTGTTTTGATCTTTGTGTGTTTTAGAGTCTTGTTTTGAGTCTTGCTTTGAGTCTTTTCAGTTTTAGCAAGTTTGTTTATTTGTATTTAAGTTGTTGTTTTGTTTATCGAGTTGTATGTTGCTTTTTGTATTTTGTTTGTTGGTCGGTTCATTACCCGATTAAGAACATTATTTCAATCAAGCGTGCTCTTAACCAATTTGATTCCATATCCATTTTATGCAAATATGGTGCTCATGATGCAAAAAATAACAACACTATTCATAAAAACTGTAAGGTTTTATTCTGATCACGGTTTTTTACAAAAGAGGAGTACAAGTTTTAAAGCAAAATAAAACCTACCTGAAGCTCTACATCTGCTAATGCTACCAAACAAAAGAAGCTAAGCAAAAATATAAAAAATCAGCGCCAGTCGCCTCAGGCCCGAAATGCCCTCTTCATCCTCTTCCTCGGAGGAGAGGACTCTGGGACACTATCTCTGTCAGCACCGCTGTCTCTTTGAGCCAGAACCGGAGTCAGCATCGTCCCCGCTCTCTGCCCCAGGACCCTCCTCGGCATCGCCGCCGCTCTTAGAACCCTAGCCAGCGTCAACAGCTTTACTCTCTGACGACTCAGAATGCTGACTCGCTGCCTCCTTAGAGTCGCTCATCTCAACAACGTCATCGAGCAAGATGGGCTCTGGGGGACTGCTCTGGCCTTGAGTATCCGCTGGTCCTGGTGATGTTGCCACTGCTGGAGCCATCGGTATGGGTGGGATCGAAAAAGGACAGTTGTTAACATATCAGTTACAGCATGTTCATCAAATGTCAGCATGGTATGCAGAATAAGTGTATGCAGAAAGTAGCTACAGTACGAGTATAGTATGAATACGGTGTATAAGTACAGTATATGAATATGGTGTGTGAATGTAGTGTATTAGATGCAGTGTATCAGTGCAGTTTGGAACAGACTACAGTTAAAATGCCAGTGTATCAGTGGAAATTTGATAGCATAAAGTGCAAACTAAAAGAACTTACCGAGATGCCGTGGAGACCGAGCAACGTCTCCCTTATTTGTATCATGCCCATCAAGGAGGCTATCAGCTCAAGAACTCTCCCTGTGTACTCTATGGGTGCATGCAAATGTATTTGGTTGATTAATGTTCGCAATAAACATATCTGAGATGAAATGTGGGGTGCAAAGTGTAAAGTATGGTCCATTCCTGCGACGGACCCCGAACTCTGACTAGCTCATGATCAGCCGCTACAGGCTTAATCGGGACCTTGCAAGCTGCCTCGGTATACCGCCAACATGTAAGTGTGGTAGGAAACTCTAGCCAACCGATCCTCTGCCCCTTACAAGGAGCCCCTCTACCACGGGCCCTGGTCGCCCTGGTCATCCAACGCGGCTCTCCCGCCGCAGGAGTCCTCGCTCTCTCACTTCCGCGAGCACTTGTCAGAGGTGGCATGAGATGTGTATAGATGAAGGTCGCGTAGTCGCCCTCTGCCCTGAAGTAATCAGCATCCGAGCCCACCATGAAGTATGTAACTGCATCCATAGACAGGCTGTCTGCTGATCTCATAGACTCTGGTGGCGCCATGAGAGTGATCGGGTCTAGTAAGCCCACCGTTTGGTAGACGAACTGCTCACTCAGGAACCAGGCTCGGCATAGTGGGCCCTCCAGCAGAATGCGGAAATGAGTAGTGGCCCAGGCCCCTACATATTGGTCCCGTATCTCAGCTGGCATCATGGCCCATGGCTGCCACGTAATCTGCAAATAGAAAGTGTACAGATTGTTAGTTGCTGTCAGTTGCTAAAATGTGAATCAGAACAGTTGTAAAGAAAAATGACTGCATTTTGGGTTACCTCGAGGGCAGTCATTTTGTCGAAGTAACGGCGGAAGAATGTGACAGTCTCTTGAGTCCTGCGCGAACACCTGTCATTATACAGACTCGAATAGGGAACCGCAAGTGGGAGCTCCTCCATGGGCTCTGGGGCGAGTGTTGGGAAATAAGCATAAACCCACAGCTGCAAGGAAAGTGCAGAAATATGTGATCAAGCATCAGAGCATGAACAGATGTAGAAAGTGCAAAGCAAAAAGCACAGGTGTTGAATAGATATAAAGTAGAAAATGCAAAATAGAAAATGTAAAGTGCAAAGAGGGAATTGAAATGCGTACCTCCTAGGCTCGCTAATAGCCTCCGATCAGCTCTCCTCTCAGGTGGGAGGTAGAGCTCATGTATCCATACAGGGTGGTGAGGCCAGCTCCGCCTCAGTCATAAAAGCGCACTCGGGGAAGGGTCACTAGGGCATTCAACACATATAAGCCCACGGTGTTCCACCTGTTCGAAAATAAGGTGGTACCGAGGACGAACATCAAGAAGCCCTTGGCGTACTGCTCCGTCTCCTCCACTGTTTCAAGCTCGTTCCCTCTGAACTGCTCAGCGAACCAGCTATATCTGACCATAGCTATCTGATACAACGGTGGGCGTGCTCCCAGTAGCTCTATCCAAGCTGCCTCTTACTCCCCCATATCGGTGTCGAATCGGATCGGATCACCCTTTACCCTTAAGCCAGTGATCATGGCGAAGTCATTGGGAGTCATCATCATCTCTCTAGTAGCGGAGAAGTGGAAGGAGTTGGTGGTGTCCCATCACCTCTCCAGTAGCGCTCCCAGAAGAGGACGGCTAGCAGTGACCTGTGTCAGGCCAAAGCAGAAGAGGCCGAAGCTAGTCTCGTCCACAATGTCGCGAATCCCCGTAGAGAGCTCATCGTACCAGTCTCGTGTAGTCGTAGCCCCATACCCTCTGAAGGCCCAAGACTCCCCCTGTGGCAAAGAATAGATGGATTAGATAAGGTAGTGCTGAAAGTACAGTAAGATGAAAGGCAGTGCAAAAAATGCAGTTAAATATAGGCAGAGATGCATGAGAACAGAGTTCATATCTTAATGGCGATGGATCACAGGTGAGAAGCCGACTTCCTCAGAAAGAGATCCTCCGGTGCACTGTGAGCGAAGTCGATGAAGCATTTGATGCCTCTGGGAGGCAAGATATGTGTATGGGAGATGATATCTCTTAGGATCAAATGGCCGAGGCCTTCGTTGCTCAGTACTTCTATAATACGCAAATCGAGATTATAACCGGTGATCTTGAGATGACAAGGCAGGAGCCTAAGGAGAGCTTTTCTGACTTCGTAACCCGCTGGAGGGCCAAGGCCTCAATGATGACCATTAGGCCGACCGACAAGGATCAAATACGGATGGTTGTGCGCAACCTCCAGCCTAAACTCATGCAGAAAATGATTGTTCTCCCATTCCCCACCTTTCCAGACTTACATGAGATGTGAGTACAGATCGAGGACGCTATGAAGCAGGGCCTCATTGATCAGGAGAAGGAGCAGCCCAAGAGGGCATTTACCCGCAGTTCGGATGCGACCCCCAGGGGTGATGCAGCTGCAAGATCTTCCGAAGTGGGCATGGTCGCCAGCACCACACCAAGAACAGCCACCCCCTTTGTTGGTGCATCCAATCCAAACCCTCGAACTTCGGACTATCTACCCCGAGGCAAGAGGGTTTTTACCCCACTCTATATGCCTTTGTCTAAAGTCCTGGGGGTCCTACTCAGGAAAGGACATCTGAAATCGTTAGAACAACGGCCTCTACCCGATCCTCTCCCTCCAAAGCATGACCCGACTAAGTACTGTGCTTTCCATCAACAAACCGGTCATGACACCGACAGTTGGGTCCGTCTCTTCCATGAGATACAAAATTTGATTGACAATGAGGTCATCGTCGCACCAAGCTTTGCAAAGTCTATCGGCACTTGATCAGTGAACTTGTGGGGGATAATGTGACTATGTGATCGGGGGATGAACCACTTGCGGGCGGCGCTCAGTTTACTCCAGATGTGGCATATGGCACGCACTGTTTTGAGTATTTGTGAATGTTGGTTTTTGTACTTTCTGACTCGGGTATTGAGCCAGTTTTGTTATGTCGTTTAGAGTCTGTCTCGTTGTATAGAGTCAGTCTTTTCATACTGAATCAGTTGGGTCTGTCTGGTAGTCAGTCCTGTTTTGTCAAAGTCGAGTGATTCCGGGGATGTTACCTCGGATGTCACTATTTTGTTTTGTGTTTGTCTCTTTGCTTTCTTTTTGAGTCTGTTTCAGCCGTGGAGCCAGTTGTAATCGGGAAATCTGAATGAAACAGCTGTGGCTGTCATGTTTTGTACTTATTGCTGCTTTGAGCCAGTTGTGCCAACAGATCTGAATGAAAAAGCAGTAATTCTCACACTCTTGTGTTTGCTTTTGCCGTGTGCCAGTTGTGCCAGAAATTCTAAATGAGATGGCAGTATTTGACTAGAAGCTGTGTCTTTTCTGTGCCTTGAATTCATTGCATTGACCTAAGTTTTCCAAAACTTTTTTCGAAACATTGTGATAAAAACGAAGAGGAAGGAATTCCTCGGGTTTTGCAAAATTTGATCAATTGAGAGAAAGAGAGGCATGCTAAGCCCTTAGTGATCGAGATCATGCTTGTTAATGTGAGTACTGAGAAGGATCCTGACTTGATCCAGATTGGTTCCACACTGTCTTCAGCGCGAGCGATTTGTCGCTTTCTTAAAAGATTTCAAAAAAAATGTTTTGAGCGATCCTGCGAAGACTTGTGTGGAATCACTCTTGAGATTGTGCAGCCTAGGATCGCTCTCAGCCTCACGACTCGACCCCTCATTGTCAAACCTTGAACTTAAATTCAGAATGTTCAATGGTCAACTACAACGTGAGGCCTGTGTGGCTAGATTCAAAGCAGCCCTCGAACAAGAGGCAAGAAAGTCAGATCAAGAAGACTAGATATCATCAAAAGAAGCTTGCAAAGCTAGATTAGAAGCACCCTTGGAACTAGGGGCAAAGAATTTCAAATGTGCTCGAAGAGCCAAAGATGGATCATTCCATAAATCAAAGAAGGTCGGCAAGAATGCCAAATCCCAGAGGGAGGAAAGAAGAAGGTATTGCTGAAGAAAAACTGAGTTTCGATCCACAACACTAGGGGCAAATTCAGCCCCCCATTGGATGGACTCCTGCATCGTCAGCGAACATCAACCATTCTCCTGGATTCGGATGACTTTAGGATCTCAAAACCATTTGACATGGACAAAGCTACACTTTTACCCTTGAAAGGCTCGCTGGGCCGAAAACCCGGAAGAGCGACCCAGGCAAAAGTTAGAGCAAGAAAAAAAAAGGAGAAGAAAAAAAAAAAAGAGAAAAAGAGAAAAAATGCAAAGAATGAAGAAAACATGAAAAAAGAAAATGAAAAAAGAAAAGAAAAGATGAAAAAAAATGAAAAGAATTGAAAAGAAAAGAAAAACAGAGCTCGCAAGGTTGAAAACCCGGAAGGGCGGCCTTGGCAAAAGTTAGAGCACAAAAGGAGAGGTTGAATACCCGAGTGTACCTTAACCCCAAACTACGTAAGGCTTGATTCCCATCTTTGGGATACGTAGGCAACTTCGTTCTAAAGTCCAGCCACAAACACTTCCAAATCAATCGTGTCCATGTAATGGTTTTGATCATCTTTGCCTTCTCTTTATTCGAGAGTTTGGTTATGACCTTCACTGTGAAGACTGATTACAACGCGCTGTGGTACTATCCAAACAAGGTGCAACTCTCCGTTGCCAATGCACTGCGGTGCTATTCAAACAAGGGGCAACTTTTCGTTGCCATGCAGCTCTCCTCAAACAAGGGACAATTTTCCTTGGGATCTGAGGTTGTGCATCTCAAGAGTAAGTTCCGTGCTCGTTGAGCAGTGGCTGTTTACAAAAACAATTTTTGAGAATTTTTACTAAGGTTGACTTATCTCTCAAAAATTATTCTATCTTTTCCAAAACTGGACCATTTCTTGGACCCAAAAAGGGAAAATTTTCAGTGCTCATAGCCTAACTTGCATGATTTTCAAATAAAAAATCGAACAAGTATGTTAATCTAACTCTCATATTGGTCAAAATTGTTTTAGTAGAAAGAAAAAACAAAAAAATGGTCAAAATGATGAAATAGGGGCACAGTTGAGTCAGGTGTTCTGTCTTTCTCCCGTTGTCAACATACTTGCCAGAAAGGGCACTCTACTTGCCGAAAGGGCACCGTATTCGCTAGAAAAGGGCACCACTGAAGCTGACCGCAAAAGGGCTGAAAGCTCCTCAATCCTCCAAGCAACGAGGTATCAAGCCAAGTGCGAAGCATGAACCGGAATGGGACAAGAAATTCCACTCCCTTATCTGGACAGATCTGATCACGTCCAAACTCCCTAGCAGAGCATCGTCAACTGATGTCAGCTGCAGATTTGCTACACACCCAATTGTAGCGCAGCCCCTCTGTGGAAGAAACTCACTGTTGTGAATAAGAAGAAGAATCTAGCGGAATGCTAGGGGCAAGAGCCCACAACTTTCTGTTTATCCATCAACCACCCAGGGGAGGGACAAAAAATGAGAGATTGAAGAATAGAGAGATGTGTGCTGAGAGAAAAAGCGAGAAAAGGGTTTTGAGAGAAAAAAAGAGCCTGAGTGCCAGAGTGATGTGAGAATCACAAATGAGAGAGGGTGGGAAACAATACCCGGAGAAACTGGCTCCTCGTGTACTAAGAGGTCTCTCATCTTTGTAACGCGTCTGTGTGTCGTGTCTTTTGTTTTGTCTCAATCTTGCTTTAAGTCGTTTCGAGTGCTACTCGATGTGTTTAGGTTGTTTACCTTTGTTTTTCCTTTGTCGAGTCCTTTTAGCTGTGGCCAGTCGTCTGCTCAATACCCGGTTAAGAACTCATTTCTCAATTCCAAAAAAATCATCTTGTGCTCAGAGTGCTGTGCCATTCTCTACATTTGTGCAAAACAGTATTTGTTCTTTCATAAAACTGCAGGGTCCACCCCCGATAAGTGTGAACAGTAAAACAAGGACCTATCTGAAGCTATGTGGGTTCCAGACTGCAAAGTAAAAGAAAAGAAGGAAAATTTGGAGCATCTTAGTGCGTTTCAACTTCGGCAAATTCCGAGACTGCATTCCAGGTGCACCTTCTCAGGGCTCACCATTTCTCTGGAGTATGAGTGTATCTCAACCCCAAGCTTAAGCCTGCTTCAAGTCAGAATCGCAATTAAAGCAACTGTAGACGTTATCTCTTGCCAATACAGACAGGGTGTCCCCTTTTGAGCTGAGCGTGTTGCCAAGTCCTCTGAGAGGTAAATCGGAGGCACCAGAGTACATGATTAATGCCTCCATACTTGCATAGAAAATGCATTTTATCGCACTTCTCCTACTCACCTTACCTGCACTTGTTAGTGCATTGCATTGTTTGCGCTTTCTTGCGCACCTTACCTGTACTTGTTAGTGCATTGCACCGCACTATTTTGTGCATTTAATTTACATCGCACTCCTTGTGCACCTGTATTGCATTGTTATGCACCTCTTCACTTGCGTAGTCATACACTTTTCACTTGCATTGTTATGCACGCCCTTTTACACCTTTCCGAAACACCGGGATACGTCCCTACATTTCTCTCTTCTTTCCGAAACACCGGGATACATCCCTATGTTTCTCCTTCCTTCCGAAACACCGGGATACGTCCCTATGTTTCTCCTTCCTTCCGAAACACCGGGATACGTCCCTATGTTTCTATCCCTTTTCCGAAACACCGGGATACGTCCCTATGTTTCTCCTTCCTTTCCAAAACACCGGGATACGTCCCTATGTTTCTCCTTCCTTTCTGAAACACCGGGACACGTCCCTATGTTTCTATACCTTTCCGAAACACCGAGATACGTCCCTATGTTTCTATACCTTTCCGAAACACCGGGATACGTCCTTATGTTTCTCTCTCTTTCCGAAACACCGGGATACGTCCCTATGTTCCCTTTGGTTTAGAGTATTTGGAATACGTTCCAATGCTTATACCTTTTCGAAACACTAGGATACGTCCCTACGTTTCTCTCTCTTTCCGAAACACCGGGATACGTCCTTATGTTTCTCCTGCCTTTTCGAAACACCGGGATACGTCCCTACGTTTCCCTTCTTTCCGAAACACCGGGATACGTCCCTATGTTTCTCCCTTCTTTCCAGAACACCGGGATACGTCCCTACGTTTCTCTCTCTTTCCGAAACATCGGAATACGTCCCAATGTTTCCCTCTCTTTCCTAAACACCGGGATACGTCCCTAACTATCGGGATGCGTCCCTAACCATCGGGATACGTCCCTAAACATCGGGATACGTCCTTGAACATTGGGATACGTCCCTGAACACCAGGATACGTCCCTATGTTTCTCCCTCTCTGGTTAAGAGCATTTGGAACACGTTCCAATGCTTGAACCATTCCGAAACACCGGGATACGTCCCTATGTTTCTTCCTCTCTGGTTAAGAGCATTTGGAACATGTTCCAATGCTTGAACCACTCCGAAACACCGGGATATGTCCCTATGTTTCTCCCTACCCCCTTTCCTCACACGATTTCAGCGTGTTTGGACTTCACCTTAGGTTGCATTGTCATGCACACATCACACGCGTTGTCACGCACTTTTCACTTGCATTGTTATGCATGTTTCTAACGATATTGTACCTGTTAAGTATTCTTTCTTTTATAGGCACGATATTGTATGAACGGTTCATTTGAGGCTGGCACGACCAGATGAACCGGACAGGTATTGTATTCTCCGCGTGAAATGTAGCGAGGATTGCATAATTCTCTTACATCCTTTCTACATTGTAATGTAGTTGGATTTATGTTAGATTGCTTAAAACTGTTACATTTATTGTATGTATATGCTTCGTTATAGCTTTCTTTGTATGATCATAAGTTATGCTCAGCTTTGTGCATTGTCAGTTGCATTTTGCCCCTGCCTTCGGGCGCATATCTTTGTTTGAAGCTTGTATGCTTTGTCCAAGTCTTCGGCCTTGGAAAAAATGGGTTGTCTCTAGGCTTTGACACTCACTCCCCTCATTGTTATGACTTTCGAGTTCTGTCAAAGAGGGGCAACTGTAGACACCCCATTTTTGACCGTCCTCAAGACTTGGACGTCACCGTTTGAACACTCGGTGATCATCCATGTTCGTGTTCGTTTTGAGTTCTCGGAGGTCTCGGCTACGCGCCCTGCCTCAAGATCTCTCAACTCGATTGTTTGTGCTTGGTCATGGACCAAACACTTGTGTTTTTTTGCTTTGGAGGGCAGGGAATGGCTTGTTGGCCATCCCCACACCTCACCGGCCATGGCTTGAGGCCACCGACCTTGTTTCCTTGCCACCAGCCATTGGTGATGTCCGGTCGACACTATTGATGGTCGATCGACATTGTGTTTGGTCGGCCGGCCGGCCACTGATTTTGGTCAATCGGCTACTTTATCTGGCCGAGACCTTTTCTTGAGGGGGTTTGAACCTTTTGAACCCTTGGTTTTAGCTTATTGAGGAAACTTGAACCTTTCGAACCCTTGGTTTTAGCTTCTTGAGGAAGCTTGAACCTTTTGAACCTTTGTTCTAGCTTCTCCAAGAAGCTTGAACCCTTTGCTCCAAGCTTCTAAGAGAAGGTTGAAACCTTGTCTAGCTTCTCCAAGAAGCTTGACCCCTTTGCCTAGTTTCTCCAAGAAGCTTGGCCCTTTTGCTCCAAGCTTCTAAGAGAAGCTTGACCCCTTTGCCTAGCTTCTCCAAGAAGCTTGGCCCTTTTGCTTCAAGCTTCTTAGAGAAGTTTGACCCCTTTGCCTAGCTTCTCTAAAAAGCTTTGCCCCCTTGGTTTCTCTATAAAAGAGGGCCTCTCCTCCCATTTCAAGGGTTGAAAAATCTGATATATAGAATATATATCACTCCCTCTCTATATCTCTATCTCTCTCTCTACATTTGTATGGGTTAGAGTGTTCCAAAGTGAGTTTTTGTTCTTGTTTTTGCACTAGAACACCTAGGAGTACACTACTCTTTGGTTATTGAGGTGCTAAGCTATTGTTTGAGGGGTTTTTGAGCTAGTTTTGATCCAAAGAGGCTGCTGGTTTGGTGTTCTTGGAAGTGGGCTTCAAGGGTAATCTCTTTTCCGTCTTTATTTCCCGTTTTTGCACACTTTTAGCCTATCTTGCAAGCATATTTGGGCTTTGTCATAAACTGAAAAAAGTCTTATTTTGAGTTCCTTTTGAAGTTTGTTGAAGATCACTTTTGTGTTTGGGGTCGTTTACCCCCTCTTAGGCTTTGTTTGGCCCCATTTTGTGCTATTTTTGGTGAGCTCTGGGACCACCTTGTTTGGGCCTCCTCACCACTGAAATCTTGAGGAATTTTAGTGGTGAGGATGGTGGTTTAAGGTCCTAAGAAGGAGAGGGCCATCCTCTCTCCTTGTTGCCTTCAAAAGTTGCCATTTTAGCCTCATGTGTGAGCATATATTATTTAAGACCATGTTGGCCAGGTCTTAGTAGGTATTTGGTAGTATTTTGCCATGTTTTACCTCTGTTTTTACTTGGTTTAGACACACCATGCTTAGCTTGCATACTTGTCTTGTAATGCCATGAATTGCCTTAACATGCTTTGTGCTTTGAGCCTTGCGCCTAGCATGTTTTTGGCCTAGCTTTGTGAAGCTTTTATTCTTGTTTTAGTATGCTAAAGGTTTGTTTTTGGTCATTTGGGTCATCTATGCTTTGCTTTGTATAGCTACCATGTAATCCCCCTTGTATGCCTTGAGCATTGACCCCTCTAGCATGCTATCCTTGCTTTGTTTCAGTGGTTTGGAACCACTTGTCATGCCATTTCAGTCCTTGTGGTGTGCTTGTATGCTTGCATTTGATGCCCCTTTAATGTGTTAAAAGGTTGTTGTCTTGTGCTCCATGTTTAAACCCTTTTGTATGCTTGCATGTTTAGACCATTTAGATGCCATCTAGGTGTGTCTTTGGTCTTGTTTAGACTTGCATTGGGGCTGTTTGAAGTCCCATTGGCCCTTTGAGGCTTGGTTGGCATAGCCATGGTTTGAGCCCTTTGGTTGGTCTCAAGCTTTGGGCTTGTTAGCATGCTTTGATTGCTTGGTTTAGGTTGGTTTGGCACCATCCTCATGTGTTTTTCAGAGCTTAATATGCATGCCATATGCCCATGATGTTCCTCTTTTAAGTGTGCTTAAAAGTTGTCTCTATATGCTTAAGTGTTGGACCTTGTATGCATGCATGTTTGTATGTGTTTTGGCCCTCATTTCTATGGCATTTGGCCACTGTTTTGGGCCTAGTTGAGGGCTGCCCAAATTGGTATAAGTCCATTGTTTGCATGTTGTGGCATGCTTGCCTTGTATGTTGTCACACACTTGGCCCCTTTGGTATGTTGTTGCATGCTTAGGTGGTAGTGCATTTGGCATGCATTCCTTTGCTAAGTTTCTTAACATGTTGTCCATGTTGCATCTTGCATGCTTGCATGGTTAAGTTGCCCTTTGCATGCTTGATTAGCTTGCATAGTTGTTCCATACTTCACATGCTTGTTTGCTTAAGGTTGTGTGCCTAGTACTCATTGCATATTTGTATGCTTACCTTCATGCATCATGTTGTATGCTTAGTTCACATGCCTAGGTTGCATTGCATTGAGCATGCATGCCTTGCCTCTTGATCAAGTGATAGAGGTTGGGCCACTTGTTTGTTTTGGTGTGCATTGCATTTGAAATCAAAATGCACAACTCGGCCTCTTTGGCCATCACGCATTGAAATGCGCGATTGGTGGTCCGAGGGTCGAGTACCAAACTCCTTTGAGTCATAAACATGATAAGGAGTGTGGTTGGTGCAAACATTGCTTGAAATGCATTGCCATGCCATGTTTTGCCCTCTGCTGCTGTCAAAACAGGTTTCTGCAGGAAGAATTGGCTGGTCGACTGCATAGAGTGCCGATCGATCAAATATGGATTGCCGAGAGCTTAACAAATGGTCGATGACCATCCTGCCATGGCCGGTGATGATTCCCCTTGGTCGGTGGTGTTCCACAGTGTCCATAGAGTGTACCCTGGGACTTGTACAATTTCCAGAGGAGCAGAGCAGGGTAAACAGAGGCAGCTTGTGCATGGCGACGGATTTCTGAGCAAACCCGAGCACGCATGCATTGGACCCTCTTCTCGAGGCCTTTTACTGCTTTCCTTAGCTTAGTTAATTTGTTAATTAATTAAGTGGTCTGTAGTAATTAATTAGCTTGTAGGTTAATTAATTTGTATATTCTTTTGGTCCCTCCGAGCGAGGGTGAATTTGTAATAAGTGTGGGTGCGTGTGTGCATGTCTTCCAACCCTTACTTCTTTCTCCCTTTTACTTACTTGCTTTTGATGGTTAGTATTTGGTCATATTTAATTTAGCATACCTTATGCTATGCATGCGTGCATCCATACATTTGTCATGCATGCATCCATACAGCGCATCATACTAACTGCATTGTATTTCAATTCCAAGTTGAATACGTGTTAGTTGTAGCATCATCATATGCCATCCATCTTGCGTGTGTTGCATTAGCCATCTTAACATGAACTAGGATCATGCATATGATTACTAACTAGTTTCTGTTTTGGCTTGGAGTACTCGGTAAGCATTTATGTTTTAGCATCCTTGCATGAGTGTGAGTGTTGCCATGATATAACTGCCTGAATGCCTGTGGGTGAAGGTTGAGTTACTTAAATTGGAACAACGCATTGAATACGAGTTTTAAGCCCACTTGAGAGTGGCAAAATTATATTTTCTAAGCCCACTTGAGGGTGGAAAAATTCATGTCTTAGCCTACTTACAGGTAGCACCATCAAACCATTTTCAAACAAACAAACATGAAATGTTTCGTTCCAATTCAGGTGACCCAGTCTATACTTGTTTGCTGTGCGCATAACATAGTAAATCTAGGCTAATAACCGGAATAAGAGCACATAATGTTTTCAAAACTCGATATCATGGTTAGTAGAGGCCGATCTTTGATCGGGCGAGCGGGGGTGCTCACGAAGTGACCTTCCCCAATCGTACCCAAGTTCCCGAGCTGAGGCAACTTTGGTGATGACGGACACGTGGCCTTAGGCACGAGTCAGGATTTCCTAAATTCCCCCAAAATAAAATATTTAGGTGGCGACTTTGTATCTGGCAAAGTAGTCCATGTTTGGCACTTCTTTACAAAAAAATCTGCTTTCAAAAACGATTTGCCGGATTTGGACTCTTTGGTTCAAGATTAAGAACCGCGACAATTTGAGTCCGAACTGTAGCAAGCCCAAATGAACAGAATGGGATTCATCCTCTCGGGACGTTCGGGGACGTCTACAGGTTATGATTCACGCATAGAATATGCTTTCATTTTGGTTTCATGCATAGAAAATGCTTTCGCCTCATGCATAGAACATACCTTCAACTAACATCATATCTCGGTTGTTTATCTTGCATAGAACATGCACAGTCACTGTATCGCACTTGTTTAGTTCTTTTCCTTCTTCCTTTGCCAACACAGGCAAATGCTATTGTATGTATGGTTCATTTAGAGGAGTTCTAGATGAAGTCATTTCAGTCTCGGTAGGAGAACCTACTCATTCACTTTGTGCATCTATCGCACATGTTCACTTTGTTCATCTAGCGCACACGTTCATGTCGTGCATCTATCACACTTGTTCACTTTGTGCATTTATCGCACTCATTCACTTTGTGCATCTATCGCACACATTCACTTTGTGCATCTATTGCACTCAATCACTTTGTGCATCTATCGCACACGTTCACTTTGTGCATCTATCACACTCATTCACTTTGTGCATCCATCGCACACGTTCACTTTGTACATCTATTTCACTCATTCACTTTGTGCATCTATTGCACTCTTTCACTTTGTGTATCTATCGCACACATTTACTTTGTGCATCTATTGTACTTGTTCACGTTGTGCATCTATTGCATATGTTCATGTTGTGCATCTATCGCACTTGTTCACTTTGTACATCCATCGCAGTTATTCACTTTGTGCATCTATCGCACACGTTCATGTCGTGTATCTATCGCACATGTTCACTTTGTGCGTCTATTGCATTCATTCACTTTGTGTATCTATCGCACACATTCACTTTGTGCATCTATTGCACTCAATCACTTTGTGCATCTATCGCACACGTTCACTTTGTGCATCTATCGCACTTATTCACTTTGTGCATCCATCGCACACGTTCACTTTGTGCATCCATCGTTCACGTTCACTTTGTGCATCTGTCACACTCATTCACTTTGTGCATCTATTGCACTTGTGCACTTTGTGCATCTATCTCACTTGTTCACTTTGTGCATCTATCGCACTCATTCACATGGTCACGTTCACTTTGTGCATCTATCGCACACATTCACTTTGTGCATCTATCGCACACGTTCACTTTGTGCTTCTATCGCACATGTTCACTTTGTGAATTTATTGCACATATTCACTTTGTGCATCTATCGCACTCATTCACTTTGTGCATCTATCACACACGCTCACTTTGTGCATCTATCGCACTTGTTCACTTTGTGCATCTATCACACTTGTTCACTTTGTGCATCTATCGCACACCTCTTTACTTTTTCTTGGGACCTATGAAACACGACCCCGAGCGAATTTTGTTTCTCAGGACGCATGAAACACAACCTTGGGTAGGTTTCATCTTGGGACGTGTGAAACATGACCTCGAGCGATTTTTGTTTCTCAGGACGCATGAAACGTGGCCTTGGGTGGTTTTCATCTCAGGACATGTGAAACATGACCCCGAGCGATTTTTTTGTTTCTCAGGACTCCTGAAACGTGGCCCTTGGCGGGTTTCATCTTGGGACGTGGGAAACACGATCCTGAGCAGTTTTTCTTGCATCTCAGGACGTGTGAAACACCATCCCAAGCGATTTTTCTTATTTCTCAAGTTACGTGAAATGCGACCATAAGCGGTTTCTTGTTTCTCAGGGCGTGTGAAACGCGATTCCAAGCGATTTTTGTTCTTAGTTTCTCAGGATCCGTGAAACGCAACCCTGAGCGGTGTTTTCTTTCCTCGTCTCATGTTTTGGCGTGGTTAGAGTGTGTTTTAGTTCTTTTTGTATGGAATCTGTGTTGGTTTCAAGTTTGAAGCTGCTATTCGTATGTTTTGTTATTTCGGTTATTGTTTATTGTATTTGTTATTGCTCATCTTACATGATCATACGTTTTCAAAATAGCCGGCTCCGCGGAGTGTGTGAATCCAGCTTTCAAAATCGCATTGTGTATATCATTTACATTTTGCCCCAGAACTACGCTGGGTTGATTCCTTGCAAAGGGATACGTAGGCAGCCTACAAGCGCAACCATTTGTTTCTATCTTGATTGTTTGTCCAAGTCTTACGGCCTTGTCAAAATGGGTCATCTTTGGGCTTTGACATTCACTCATGTCATTTCATGACTTCGAGTTCTGTCAAAGAGGGGCAACTGTAGACACCCCATTTTTGACGGCTCTTACGACTTAGATGCCATCGCATGCGCACCCGATGATGAGTCTGTTTGCTCGTCAAGTGGTCGAAGTCCTCAGCGGAATGCCATAACTTTGAGCCTTTCAAACCCTATACACCTGTTGCCTCATTCTTGGACCAACCCATGGTTTTCAAGCCTGCAGGCTCTAGTGGGCTACCGGCCACCCTTTTTGGGCTTCCGGCCATCACTTCTTAGTTGCCACAGTGATGGCCGGCGGGTCACCAGTATCTTTTGTAGATATTTTATGCCAGCTGTGCCAACTGTTTGCACAGATGCATGCATCTGTCCCCACGTGTAGGGCTAGATATCCTTGAGAGATATTCATGTTTTCTATATATATGGACCCTCTCTCTCTCATGTTTTAAGGTTAGAAAATTTTGAGCTCAAAAATTTTCCTCTCTCTCTAGCAAATCTCTACATTTTAGCCTCCAAATCCTTAACCTTTGCCTATACACCCTTAATCAAATCTTCTCATCTTTAAGCTGAGGTGTTCTTGAGCCTTGTTGGAGCTCTAGAGGGTGTGTTTGTTTGGTTTTGTTTCTTGAATTGCTTCTTCTCTTCAAGAGGTATAAGGCTTTGCCTCTTTGCTTGCTTTCTCTAATATTATTTTTGTTGTTTTCCAACTGTTTTGGGCTATAAAAACTCTGTGTTTTTGGGCTGAAGCTTGGGTCTAAAGGCCATTTAAGGTTGAGGGGTTGATAGCCCTTCTTTGAACCTTGTTTTGGAGGACTTTTCCATTGTGCTTCCCACCCTTTTACTATCTTTTTTTGAGCTTTTAAATACTGATATTCAGAGCTTTTTCAGTGGCCAAAATCATGTTTTGAAGTCCAAATTTGGAGGGGTTAGCCTCCCCTCCTTTGTCTTGCTTACTAGTCTAGTTTGTGCCATGTTTTAGCATGTTTGCTTACTAGCCTAGTTTGTGCCATGTTTTAGCATGTTAAATTTACTATTTTTAGCTTAATTCCAGCATGTTTTTAGGACTGTATTAGACCTGTTTTAGGACTATTTTTGGTTGATAGTTGCATTTGAGCTTTGCTTTGCATGCCTGTAGTGTAATAGTCCTCATGAGCTTGGTGTTCTAGGCCTTAGACACCTTCTTATATGAGTGGATAGCATTTATTTATGCTTTTCTCACTTATTTTCAGCACTAATCATCTCTGCAACCTCCCATCTTTCTTGGCTTTTGTTTTGCTTTGAAAGTGGTTCAAACTGCTTGTTTGTTTAAAGCATGAGCATGAGATTGAGATGTCATGCTTAATGGTTTAATCCCTTGGGGGTTTATTACCAACTGTATGATGTCTCTTTCATCCGTAAAACACCTCTTGGTTTGAGCCTTCTTTCCATTTGGAGGACTTAAACTCACCATTGGACTTAATATTTTAAAGGATGGTTGGTAATTTAAGATGAAGTAATTAAAACTTGCAATAAAAATGGTGCAAGATAATAACTTGTTGTATTCAATCAGACATTAATTGAATACATGGAAACTTGGGCCATTTCATACTCACTAATGATGAAATGATCCAAGTCTCCAAGGTCAACTACTTCCCTTGATCTTTCATGAAAGAGAAGAGGTTAGAGTCTTATTTTGTTGCATTTATTGAAATTGCACACTTTGGTTCATAAGCCATCAAGTTGGTGGTTTGTGGCTTAAGTTCACTACACCTTTCATTTGTTCATGAAAAGGAGGGGTGAGTTGTGCAGACAACCCTTGAAAATACCCTATATATGTTCTGTTTGTCCTCTGTTGTAGCAAGATGAACTGGGTAGCAGTGGCCGGCAAGCTACTTTTCATGGCCGGCAGGTGGCCGGCAGACCACCATTGATGGCCGACCGACTGTCACTGGTGGTCGGCAGGTCTCATCTCTGGCAGTGTGTTACTGAAGTAAGGCAGAGTTATTCTGGAAGTGGGCAATAGTGTGTGTATTCTATTGTGCAACACAGGCTTTCCGGAAGCAAAACAGTGGCTTTTCGGGTGGAAACCGAGCACGTGCATAAGCATTCCTCGCATATCGAGCCTGTTTAGTTTAAATATTTAGTTTAAATATTTGTTGTAATTAATTAGTTGTAGCTAGTTGATTTTGTAATGTGTTGTAACAATTATTTAGCTAGAATAGTTAGGTAATTACTTCGTTTCGTAATAATTAGTTAAGTAGTTTAGCTAATTTAATTTGTGTTGTAATAATTAGCTTAACTTGTTAGTTAGTTAATTAGCTTAGTTTATTCGGACTCTCCTTCGTGAAAGCGGAATGATGTAATAATGTGTATGTCTTCCAACCCCACGTCTCTCTCCCTTTTATTTACTATCTTATGATGGTTAGTTTAGGGACATCATGCTTCAATTAGCATACTTCATTGTTTGCATCCATTTGTATTTCATGCACCGAGGCTCAACACATCATTCTAACTGCATTGTTAGTTTAATACTTCTTTGAATACGTGCTTAGATCGCATGATATTTAATCAATTCATATGCCATATTAGTAGCCGAGCCTATTAGTTGCATATTGCATGTGTTGCATTAGTTGTATTGCGTAGTTAGGAATCACACATTTTTTTTAACTTTTTTTTCTAACTTTTTTTGTTTGTATGTTTTGGCTTGGAGTACTAGGTGAGCCTTTCCTCGCTTTAGCATATTGCATGAGTATGAATGTTGCCATGTCTAGCATGCTTGCCATGAGGCTAAATGCTTAATTTCTAAAAACTTCTTGAATGCCTGTGGATGAAGGCTAATTGCTTGAATTGGAATAATTTGAGCAATGTTTACATGCGATCACTTTTTCAAGTGGTACATATTTGAAACAATTTTCAAAACGAACATGGCTCAAGTGTTCCAATTCTTGCGAGATAGTCTATACTTGTGTGTGTATGCATCACATAGTAATGATAGCCTAATAAGCTGGAACAAGAGCATATAATGTGAACAAGATTCATATCATGATTAGTAGAGTCCGATCTTTGATCAGGCGAGTAGGGGTGCTCAATTCATTCATGACCTTCCCCTCTCGTACCTAAGTTCCCGAGCCGAGACAATCTTGGTGATGACAGACACGTGGCCTTTGGCACGAGTCATGGGTTTCCTAGATTTCCCAAAAATATTTAGGTGGCGACTCTATATTTGGCAAAGAAGTCTATTTTTGGCAATTTGATTCAAAATCGATTTTCCAAAAGATTTGCCAGATTTGGACTCTTTGGTGTTTATCAATTTCACATTGCACTTGCGAGATTAGATTTAGAACTGCGAGAGTCTGAACTGTAGGGCTTATATTTGAACTTTTGAAAGGGGGCACGAAAAAGTTGAGCTACATGCATATACAATGCCAGGGATTAAACATTCACGTTTTTTTTATAGTCATTGAATACCAAATTTATATTTGTTTTCATTTCCCTTCAACTCATTTCAATACATGAGCCAATATCATTATTCCTTCGATAACCCAATTGAGACTACAACATAATGGTTCTACATTCACACCATTTACAAATAAACACTTCAAACTACCATTTTACGAAAAATTCGTCCGCGGGATCGACACCTATGTATAAATTTCGGGACTTTCACCTAGGACACTCCGGCCAACTTAATTATAATGGAGTCCATCACTTTCTCCTCCCAAATATTGGAGTCCATTCCCTTTCTCTTCCCAAACAATCATACATAGACAATGTATTTAAACACATAACCATACATAGAGTACATTCCCTTTCTACTCCCAAACAATCATACATATACAATGTATTTAAACACATAATCATACATGGAGGACATCTCCTTTCTCCTCTCAAATAATTATACATATACAATGTATTTACAACATGATCATATTCAATGATAACCAACCATGGATTAGTTTTAATTCACATAATCTTCATACAATTTCTACAACAATCATAGCCATCCTCCACCGATAGCCCAATACAGTTATTTCTCAACAGATATACAATCTCAAGACAGATAATTTATTTAAAATTTCCAAAGATGAGGCATATCATCTACTCAATTCGACTATTTATTTTTATACTTGTTCAATTTCATGTTTACAACACCAATTTTATTTATTCATACAAAATAAACATTATAATCGTTTTAGGGCAAACTCCTTCTTTTCCTAAGTATTAACCAAGTACCAAAACCAACAATTTGATCCCATACAACATCATTTTCAAACCTCACAATCATTTATCTCTCATTCACCAAAAACCCCTCTTTCCATTTTACACCCAAACCCTAGGTTTGTTCACATTACCCCCAAATCCCACCATTTTTACACCATGAAAAATAATTAAGTTAAAAACTATATTAAAGTATAGAAAATCTCTACCTCAAGTTTAGAAGATCAATGGAGCAAGGACGAAACTTCAACGATGCCGAAACCAAACTCCAGTTGAATCAAAATGAAGCTCATGGAATGCTCTAACTTTTTCTCAAAGACACTAGGGTAGAGAACCCAAAGAATGTAGGCCAAAATGTAGAGAGAGAGAGAGAGAAAGAGAGAGAGAGAGAGAGAGAGAGAGTCAAGATCTAGGTTTTTGGAAAGTTTTAGAGAGAGAGAGAGAGAAGAATGCAAAAGTGATATAAAATGTCACTTTTGCTATTTGATTTACGCACAGTCTGCTCGAGCGGAAGAGTTGATGCTCGAGCGTCAGACACAAAAAAGTTGTTCTGCTCGAGCGCAATAAAGGCCGCTCGAGCGCCAAGACACAACGAATGCTCACTGCTCGAGCATAGAAAACACACATCCAGAAGTTTTGTAGACAACAAACTGACGCTCAAGTGCAAGAAAGGGCTGCTCGAGCGCCCACCTGCTCGAGCGTAGAAAACGCCGCTCAACACTCTCCTAAAGCCGACTTGAGCGCAAGAATGGCCGCTCGAGTAGAGGAGCAAAAATCTGGATAACAAAGGTTGGGAAAAACAAGCAACCAACTTGTTCTAAATGTACAACTACAATCCAATAACCAAAACAAAAGGGAGACAAGGGAACAAGATATGAATCACCATTAAAATACATAATACCCGAGTCCAGAATACAACAAGTGACGGGTAAAAACCGGAATCGCTGTACAGCATGGGTACTTACACATTACAGAACCATGTTTCAAAGAAGGAAAAGTATGAGCACATGCCAAACCAAGCTTAACATGGAAAGGATGCATGTAATAAAATGGTATGATGTAATGGGTGTAATGGATAGTGTAGTAGATGTACGCGATAGATGCTATATGCAATGTAATAGAAGTACTAGATGATAGATGAGATGTAGCAGGGAGGAAGTGGTGCCTTAGAAAGTACTTGGCAGGGGCAATTGGCGATGACTCACCTTATGTTACTGGGGATCTTCCTTTTCTTCTCGGTTTTATCTTCTTCCTTTATCTTGTGCTTCCCAACCATGGGTACTACTTTTCTCCCTCGCTATGTCCTCAACTTTCTCTATTCTCCAATAGGGTGACAGACTAGCTTAGCTCAGTATCTAGAATTAAGGCGCATACAAGCTACCTTAACCTATGGGGCTGCCGTACAGAGTTCAAGCCGATGATACACCCCTGGGTATTTAAACCAGACTTTAGTCTCGGAAATTCCAAACCTTTGCATTCTAGGCCTCAGCTATTCGAACTCTAGTTTCCACCGTCTTAGTTAATCTCCTAGGAACTCACTACAAACACAGTAAGGTGGCTATACCAGACCGCCTGAAGTCGTTCGGGCACGACAAACATCGAAGTAATTTCACCTTTAGAGGATTTATGGTCTCCTAGACCAAATGAGTGCACAAGACAAGGCGGGTAAGGTGAATGCACAAAATAGTGCGATGTAGGTAGAATGCACAAAACAGCGTGATGCAGGTGCACAAAACAGTACGATGCAAGTTGCACAAGACAGCGTGATATGGGTGCACAAGACAGTGTGATACAAGGTGAATGCACAAAAAAGTGAGATACGGGTGCACAAAACAGTGCGATGCAAGTTGCACAAGTCAGTACGATACTGGTGCACAAGACAGTGCGAGTGAGATGCACAAGATAGTGTGATGTAGGGGTGCACAAGATAGTGCGATGTGAGTGGAATGCAATGCACAAGATAGTGTGATACGGGGTGCATAAGATAATGTGATACCAGTGCATAAGATAGTGCGATACGGGGTAGTGCGACACAAGTACACAAGACAGTGCGAGGTAGGTGCACAAGACAGTGCGAAACAAGTTTGCACAAGACAATGCGATACATGGTGAAATGCACAAGATAGTGCGATGTAATGTAAAAAAAGTAAAGTACACAGGATAGTGCGATACAAAAGTGCATGAAGTAGTGCAATGCAGGTTACATTATAAGATGAATGCACAAAACAGTGCGTTACAAAGCTGCACAAAATAATGCTAGGTAGGGTACACAAAACAGTACGACACAAGGGTAATGAGCAGTGCATAAAGTAGCGCATCATGTACCTTATGAGATGAGTGTAGGGCAACTTACTTATTGAAATGTAATTGAAAAACACTGCAGAAGGTAACTCAACGAAGCAAGAGCAATCAATCACGCAGTTCAGATCAACCAGAGTGTATGAGTATGCATGCATAATTCAAAACACATGTATTAATCAGAGGGAAGATGGCAATCCCAAGAGAATTTTGAAAATGGTCGGAGACAACTTTTGAAAGTTGACTCATATTGGAATCATCATGGGGGTAAACCACCCTAATCGAGGGGAAGGTACAAGACAAATGGCTTTGAGTGGATTGAGTTAAGGTTAGGTTCATGCCCTTTGTTCAATTGATGACCCGATCAGATGCAGTGAAAATTGCCCCTAGTGTCCAGTCACTGGCCACCGATTAGGTTCATACCCTTGTTCGATGGATGGCCCAATCAGATGTACTGAAAATTATGCTTAGTGGTTAATCACTAGCCACCTTTTTCAACATTATACAAGCAAGTGTGGTGTGGATCATCAGATCCTGGAACGGTTGCCAACCAATCAGACTCATGTTTCTCTTTTATCCCAACATATTGAGAACTTACTCTAGTCCCCTCCAAAGCAGTAAGGGATTCCTCATATACACTTTGCAATGGTCATGAATGCGATGCCCCCTGTATGGGCACTCTCAGTTTGTTTATGAATTCCATACATGGACTTGTTTTTGAGTTTGGAGTGAACCTTCGTGTGTAGAATTTTGACCATGCCACTCTGTTAGACTTGAGTGACATATATGCTATGGTGACTCGATGAAGAGCACTTTTGAGCAACAGACACATTATGGTGACTCGATGAAGAGTGCAGACTGAGACAAACACTAGGCACAACACCACAAAACTTACAACTGACCCAAAAACAGAAAAAAAAACTCAAGGTAACTAATCATTTATAGTGCCCCTAGTATTACTTATGCTCCTTTTTAAACTCAATTTCATAAAACTCGAGTTTTGATTCTTTTTTGTTGCTCAATATAAAGATTCTACCGATAAGTTCAAATGTTGAAAATTTCTCCACTTATTGATTCAAGCTAGTTCTTTCTTACCCAACGCAAGTATGATATGCGCATCAGTCGGTGTAGCTTATGGATTGATGCGAAGTTGACAATGTAAATTGGGTAAGATGATTGGATCGAGATGGATAAAATGGATATGGTTGAGACCGAACTTCAGGATAAAGTTGCCTACGTGTCCCAAAAATGGGAATCAGGTCAACGTAGTTCATGGTTAAGGTTCACTCGGGTGTTGGCACTCTTCTTTTGCGCTCTAACTTTTGCCAAAGTGCCCCTTTGAGGTTTTCAACCTCGCGAGCTATATTTATTTAATTTCTCATTTTTCATGCTCTAACTATTGCCTAGGTCGCCCTTTCGGGTTTTCGGCCTAGCAAGCCTCTCAAGGATAGCGTTACAACATTTGCGGAGAGTTTGATCAATAGTTGTCCTTTGCCCTAACACCGGAACTGGCTTTGCCTTGATTTGAGCTTGGTTCTCTATTCTCTTATGTATGTCCTTTTCTTTTCTTTTGCTGCATTTGCAAAGGTGGTTCTTCTCGCAATGTGGTACCTTCTTGCCTTGGCTTCCCCGAATTCAGACAAGAGTTCCCTTCTTATAATTGGTTGGATTTCATTCCAATGGATCAGAGTTGATTGGATTTCATTCTAATGAATGCCCCTGGTTTGCTGGTTGACTCTTTTTTTTCATTTTTCCCTTTCTTTTTTTTTTTCCTTATTTTCTTTCTCTTTCTTTTTGGTTTCTTTTTATCCTTTTCTCTTTGAAATAATGAAAACAGCAGGGGAGAAATTCTATGATTTGTGAGGTCAAAAAGATATTTTGTACTTCCAGGTCTGAGAACCGCCTTGTGCTAGCCAAAATGATCACCTAACGGTGAAGAGAATCCCTAAAACAATGTAGAACACCGCGCACAATTCTAAACCTATCTTCGCAAGTTTTGCGAAAGGAATAGTTTAAAATTTTTGAAATCATGAATGACTTTGCGCAGATAAGTTAGAATTCACTCAAACCATTCGGGGGATCATTCTCAACACTCAATCTTATTAACAGAATCTCATTCAAAAAACAAATTCAAAGCTTTTTTCTATTTTTTAAAAGGTCACACATGCATTACTATAGGCATAACAAAATGATCAAAAACTTGACTCCTGCTTTCTTATTAAGATGAAAACCTGAGGGTACACGAGAGCGACTCAAAGGAAAAGACTAAACTAATGCAACAATGCAAGAAAAGACAGAAAATAAAACTCACAACACAACTATTTGCAGGACATAACTCAAAACAAAACAAGCATTTCTGAGAAAAAAAAAGGGGTTTCTCGTCTCCAAGTCCATTTGTAAAATTTCAAAAACAACTTCAAGTAGCCCACGGGAAGGTCCAGACCTGTCTTCAATTTAGCAATACTAATATCCACACCCAGCAGGATTGATTTCAGACTTTTAAACTGAGTCTCACAAATTGAATCTCATAATTATGTTGTCCCCACACATCTTCTTAACCGAAACAATTGCTTTTTCACACCATGCCCCTAGTTCAGAAGGTCCTTTCCAAGTGCTTTCGACAATTACCCTAGCTGAGACTAAGATTCATCATTCCAACCACCAGTGCTGGCATCACTGCTTCATCAAGCTTGAACTCATTGAGATCGAGTAAACTTTTCATCTCTTCAAAGATTTTGTTCCTTCTGCTCAGATCGGAATCAGAAGATTTAGGAATGAACACAATGGGTTTGGGCTCATTGGCAGGTATGATGTGTTGGCTAGGGTAATGGTTGGTTGTTGGTAAGCTGTGGGTGGGTTTTATGTTATGGAATGTCAATCTATTATGGTCCGAGATTATTGACAGCTTTGGGATTTTTAGGTGGCGTGATGACCTTTTTGTCAATCAGGTCTTAAATTTAATGGCGAAGGTGAAATCAACGGTCAATATGGTGACTGTACTGCCGATGGAATGTGCAGTATTAGCTATGGTCATGTCCAGGTGGGAGAGGACTAGGGAGAGGTTGAGGATTGAGCGGTTTGAGATACCCTTTTTCCATCAGCACTTTCAACGCATAGGTTTGGCTCATATGGAGTTGGGTAAAGGTTTGTTTTTTGGAAGAGGGAGCATCAGGTTTAGAAACATTGGCAAATGGGTTGGCCGGGTATTCATGGGCTTGGGACTAGAATTAGGATGGGTGTTTCTCATAAAGCATCCCTTTTTATTGCTTACCCCCTGATTCAAAATGCTCTCAACCTGAGCGATAAAAGTGTCATCCACAGTCTTTGTAACAACTTCAAGCACTGGCTGCTTGTTCAACGCTTTGACCTTCAAAGTCTTAATAGTCTACCGAAGTTGTCCATCGGGATCAATACTTGTCCTGGCTTTGTTCTTGCCTCTTGCTTCTGCTTGGCCAAGGGATTGGGTGGCTATATCAAAGCGAGGCGCATTTGTTGTGGATCTGTCATCACCTAGACTTGAGATAGATTCGGGTTGGCCCTTTTCAACTGCGGCTCGCCCCAAGATTGGAGAGTTTTGTGACGGGATCAAAACCTCAAATGTTAAATCTACCACCGTTCCTTGAAGGTCTTCAATCATTCCCAACATCTCAACAGTAGTGGGTTCGGCCATTTGGCGCTCTTGGCGTACTCGAACCGGATTTGGTGCATCTATCATGCATAAATCGATACTGTCTAGAATAAACACCTCAGGCATGGGTAAATGGGCCAAGGTGATGTATATGTTGGGGTTGAAGGTAGGAAGTAGTGTATGAATTAGGTTAATGTGGGGAGGAGATACTTGGTCATGGATGGGAAGTGGGTTGGTGGTAACATTGGGGTCTTGTAGTGGAGCTATCGTCTGGTTGTCGATGAGATTCTGAACCTCATGACAAAGGAAGTAGCAACGATCGGTGCCATGACCGCATTGGGAATAGTGCTCCTAGAAACACCCTCCTTGTTGGTTCACTTGTTCTGGGAATAATCCCTTTGTTGAATGCACTCTCAATCTGAACCCCTAATTCATGCAAAGTTTTGAAAGTGAACAGTGGAGCGACTATGAACTTTTGTAACTTATCAGACTCAAGGTTCTGCACCACTTTTCGCACTTGGTCCCTCCCAGAAGGTCGATCTGTTATTTGTGCTGCCTTTGCTCTCCACCTTGCAACAAATTCCACAAAAGGTTCTTTAAGATTCTGGTGGGTTGCTTCAAGCTCTTGGGTGGTAATTTAAATTTAGGTATTAAAGGAATACTGATTGACAAACGCCTCAGCCAAATCTTCTTAGTTCTGCTTCACCGCATCCTCCAACCTGGCATACCAAGTGGCTGCTATACCCGACAGGGTTCTTCCATATAGAAAGAGTTTCTGAGGCTTAGTCAGACCCATCGGTTTCAGGACATCCAAGAAAAGTCAGATATGTACGATAGGATCTCTAGACCCGTCAAAATGGTCAATGAGTGGCATCTTAAATCTGTCAGGAAGACTTACGGCTGCCTCGGTGTGCCCATCATCAATGTGGGGAATGGAGGTAATTTCCTGTGCCTTTTTGAATTGCTTCTCAGGGTTAGCAATTTTTAACAAGGTTGGGTCAAGATCATTAATATGAAGGGGATAAAGGTCCTCATTAGGCTGCACCAGGGGTCTAAAAACTCAAGCTTGAGCCAATCTTTCTCGAGGATCTGGACCTTGCAAATCTTTAGCTAGCGGAGGTGGATCAAAGTTCGGCTGGGTGCTTGAGATTGGATGTGTGGTAGATGCCCCAGATGGGCGTTGTATTTTAGCATTGGTATCATCCTGCATGGGAATGCTCGAGTTTAGGGCTGCTATCATGGCCATAACATCTTTTAGACTTTGTTCCATCACGGGTCTACTGAGTTAGCGATCAGGGAAATGGATGGTGTGTAAGCTGAGCACTGACTAATTTTAGAGTGAGTTTGACTGGATTGGGCTTTTTTAGAGTGGGTTTTTTGGCATTGGCTGGATCTTTTCTGAGTTGGCCTTTGGGGATCAGATGGACTGGACCTTTGCTAAGTGGGGTTTTTTCTGAGATTAGATGGACTACGATGGGTTAAGGAAGGTACTGCTCCTTCTCTGGCTCAGACAATCTGGCATTAAAAAAAAGTGCTCCATCAGATTAGGATACCGGATATGCTGGTCAAAATAGTGTAAGATACAATTTTGGCCTTGGCTCTAGTTTGGGGTTCCGATATTTTTCCACCATATCAAATACAAACCCCTGGATTTTGACCCAAATTCTGATTCTGATATGACCCTTAAGTTTGAAAGATATAGCATGAATATTAACACTCCGAGGATTTCATCATACGTTTCCAAAGAGTTCACATTTTGCACAAAAGCATTCAAAACACCCCTATGAGAGGTTAGGGTTTCCCTATCCTAGTTTTTGGAGTGATCTAGGATTCACTATTTCAATCAAGTGGTTTCACGCAATCCTGCATTCGAGTGAGCATCATGTCCTAGTTTGGAATAGTCTCTATGGCTTTCTACGTGTAACTAGGCCAAATGGTCAAAAAGGCTGCCTCAGCAAGACTAACTAATATACCTCTCACACCTAACACTGAGAAGTGAAAGGAGGAACAAACGGTACATCGGTAGTCTAGATCCAAGAGTTATGTTCCCAACATGGCAAAGCCCACGACCGGTCAGCCTTTTGGCAAGCTTTTGGGTAAGCCTCCGTCAAGCCGTCCAGGACTAGCAGATGGCAAACACAGTGAGTTAAACGCACCAATGCAAATACAATGCAAAGAACATATACGTGTAGATAAAATTTCACATCATGAACTTCAATTCAAGTTCTCTAAATTTCCCAGCAGAGTCGCTAGAAACTGTAGCTCGAATTTTCATACTTCTTTCGGATACGCCTAGCCCTACAGTTCAGACTTCCGCGGCTCTGAATTTGATCTCACAAGTGCAATGTAAAATAGATAAATACCAAAGAGTCCAAATCCGACAAATCTTTTGGAAAATTGATTTTGAATCAAAATGCCAAAAATGGACTACTTTGCTAGATACAAAGTCGCCACCTAAATATTTTTAAGAAATTTAGAAAACCCATGACTCGTGCCAAAGGCCACGTGTCCGTCATCACCAAGATTGTCTCGGCTAGGGAACTTAGGTATGAGAGGGGAAGGTCAGGAATTGAGCACCCCACTCGCCCGATCAAAGATCGGCCTTTACTAATCATGATGTGAATTTTATTTACATCATAAGCTCTTGTTCCGATTATTAGGCTAACATTATTATGTGATGCGCACACAAGCATAGACTAATTTGCAAAATTTGGAACAATTTGATCTCATGTTTGTTTGAAAATTGTTTCGAATATGTACCACTTTGAAAAAGTGATCTCATATGTACATTACTCAAATTATTCCAATTCAAGCAATTAGCCTTCATCCACAGGCATTGAAGCAATTATAGCATTTAAGCAATTAGCCTCATGGTAAGCATGCTAGTCATGGCAACAATTACACTCATGCTATATGCTAAAGCACAAAAAACGCTCACCTAGTACTCCTAGGTGAGCCAAAAGAAACAAAAGAGTTAGAAAACATGCATGCTCCTAACTAATGTAATATGCTTAATGCAACACATACAATATGTAACTAATAGGCTCGGATATTAATTATTACATGTGAGTCGATTTGATAGCATGCGGTTTAAGCACCTTTTCAAAGAAGTATTTAAACGGCAATGCATTGTTAGAATGATGAACCGAGCCTTGATGCATGCAAGACAAGTAGATGCAAACATGGAGTATGCTAAAAGAAACATGATGTTCTAACTACCCATCATAAGCAAGTAAATAAAAGGGAGAAAGGCGTAGGGTTGGAAGACAAACACATTATTACAAGTTGGCCCTCGCGCAGGAGGGTCCGAATGAATAATCTAGCTAATTAATTACCTAATTGACTAATTATTACAAACCCAATGAATAAATTAGCTAAGTTACTTAACTAATTATTACAACAATAAAATTTAATTAACTATTGTAGCTAATTAAAATAAGTATATTACAAAAGTAACTAGCTATTCTAACTAATTAGTTACAAACCCACTACTTCAAGCACAACACTAATATTATTACAATATCACTTCACGGATCCTGAGGATCGAGGGAGGGCTCATGCATGGATGCGGATTTCCACCCGATAATGCTCTCCGTTTTGCTACTAGAATGCCTCTATTGCACAGTTGGAAAAATGCACTATTTTTCACCTCAGCTTCTGCTCTGCTCTGCTGGAAAAAGGGCACTGTCTGCCTTGAAAAAGTGGCTGGCAACCCAAAAGTAGTGGGCGACAGGCCACTAATAGTGGGCTGCCGTCCAGAAAAAGTGGCCTGCCGGCCGCTGATTTTGGTTCTCTCTTACAACAACAAAGGAAAAACAAAAAACAAACCAGAGTATTCTCAGGGGATGCTTGTCCATCCTGCCTCTCCTTATCAGCAAACAGGTCAAAGGAGGGGTAGGTTTGGTTCGCAAGCCATCAATTGACGCAACTTCATTACATGACGACTTATGAACTAAGGGACACAATTCAATAAATGCATAACAAAGGACTAACAAAACCTCATCCCTGTCATGGATTGAATCAAGGGAAGTGGTTGACATTGACTCTTGAACCGTTTACATCGCTAACGAGTATGAAACGACTCAAGACTCAATGGGTTCAATTAACATCCGATTGAATCCAAGTTGATTTTATTTTGAATCACTTTTAGTCCCAATTTTATTACTTCATTTTAATTACCATCTATTCCTTAGTTCATTATGTCCAAAAATGAAGATTAAGTCCACTAATGGAAAGAAGTACCAAACAAAGAGTTGTTTTGGGCATGAGAGAGATGTCATGCCGTTGGTAATGAACCCCCAAAGGGATTAAACCATTAAGCACAATACCTCTATCTCAAGCTTAAACAAGCAACTAGCATGAAATAACTTGCAAAACAAAGAAAAAGCCAAAAAAGAGGGAGGTTACAAAGGTGATTAGAGATGAATACAAGTATGGAAAGCAAGAAATAAACACTATCAACTCAAATAGGTTGGTGGCTAAGGCCTAAACCACCAAGCCTATGAGGACCATTACACTACAAGCATTCTATACAAAGCTCAAATGCAATGACCAACTAAACATAGTCCTAAAATAGTCCTAAACAATTCTAACAAAGTGCTGGAATGAAGACAAAAATAGCTAAAACAATAAGCTAAAATGTTGGGGAATTAATACTAGCACACAAGCACAAGGAGGGGAGGCTAACCTCTCCACTTTTGGGACTTCAAAACATGATTTTTGCATCTAAAAAACCTCTGAAAAATTATGGTAAAAAACTCAAGAACATATTGATGAGAAGGTGGGAAACACAAGGGCAAAGCCCTTAGAAGCTAGGTTCAAAGAAGGGTTATCAACCCTTCTACCTTTAATGGTCTTAAACCACAAGTTTTAGCCCAAAAATATAGGTAATAAACAGTTTAAAAACAGCAAGAAAAGATGGAAAATAAGTGGTGTAAAGATGGTACAAAAGGACTAGAAGGTATACTTCTTAAAGAGGAATGGTTTTTTGAGTTACAAACCACCAATTTCACACTCTCAAGTGCCTTAATAGCTCAAATTCAAGCTCAAGTCACCTCAACAAGAAGCTCTCTAGGTTTGGTTTAGAGTGTTTAGGCAAAGGCTATGCAAATTGCAAGAGAAAGAGAGAGAGAATTGTAGAGAGAGGAATTTTCCAAAATTTGCTCTTTAAAAATATTTTTTCACTCCTAAATTTTTCTAACCCTCAAACCATGAGGGAAGGTCATCTATATATAGAAAACCATGTGTCTATCTTGAAAATATCTGTATTGGAAAAGCTGGTGCAATGTGGAAACAGCTGGCAACAAATATCTGCAAAAATCTGGCTTTTTACACAAGTGGTCGGCAGGCAAAAATCCGTTTCCAGGCCCGACTTCAAACGGGCATATCTCCCTCATCTGGACTCAGTGCTAGGTCATTCATGAGTCTAAATTTAAGCCCCGAAAGTCTAATTTCCAATGGTGGTAGCCTTACATCAAAAGTCTAAGTGTGTAAAATGATATGCCTATTTTAGTAAAGGTTACTCATTTCTATCCTAACGGATTGATGCCCAACTTCCTCGCCAACTAGTTTTCTTCCCTCCCCTCCAATTTTCCTCAACTCCAAACCTCTAAATAAGATATTTTTAAATAGTTTTCAAAGACTTCATCTCTTTTCCATTTGTTTCCACTTTGTCCTTACTCGGTTTACCGAAAAGTGTGATTTTTAACGAAATGCGAGCCTTGGAACATCGTAAAAACTTTTGGAAAAAATATTTTGAAATAGAGGGTTTTGAGGTCTAAAATAGTTTTGGTCAAAATAGTTTTGGTCCATAATGGGGTGTAAGGTTAGGATTTAGAAGCTCTTCTTGCTGAAGAAATCAAACGTTTGTACAGCATAACTTTCATCATCGAGTGATTAATCAGTGGCGCCCAAGTCTTAAGGGCGGTAAAAAATGGGGTGTCTACAGCCAGAAGATTTCATCAAAATTAATACCTTTCTTTTTTCCAAAACCTTTGACAACCAATCAAGCCTTATACTTGACTAGCTCTCCGCTGCCATCTTTCTTCAACTTGAACACCCATTTGTTCTTCAGTGGTTTTCAGTGCTGGGAAAGTTTTAGGAAATCATAAGTTTGATTTTTTTGCAAAGACTGCATCTCTTCTTGCATAGCTTGTTGCCGGCTACTGTTCTCCTTATGATTCTGAGCTTCTTGAAATCTTTCTGGCTCTCCCTCATCAGTAAGCAAAATATACTCAGGAGCAGGGTATTTTGACAACGGCTTAGACTCTCTCATTAATCTTCGTAACTGTGGACGAACAGTCTCTGGTGGAGGGGGTTGTGGCTCCCCCTGCTCAACACCTTATTCTTTTGGAACTTCTTCTTCTGGAAATCCATCATGCAACTCTACATCATTGGCTACATGATGTGGTAGCTCTTCTTCATCAGTAGTATTCTGTGATGGTGCAGGACTGGGACTAATTTTTGAAACATCATCAACTTTGGATTTGGCTGGTTGCCCAAAGTCTTCTAAGGTTCGGCCTTCTTGAAATACCACATCTCGGCTTTGAATGAACTTCTTGTTTTTCGGATCCCATAATCTGTATCCAAATTCTTCATCTCCACAGCCAATAAAGACACATGGAGTGACTTTATCATCGAGCTTATGTCTATGCTCCTTGCATATATGTTCAAATGCTTTGCACCCAAACACTCTCAAGTGAGAGCAAGAAATCTCCCTTCCAAACCATACTTCTTCTGGAATATGAAATTTAGTGGAACAAATGGCGATCTGTTAATCAGATAGTAGGCAACACTAACAGCTTCTCCCCAAAATGGCTTTGGCAACTTCGCCATTTTGAGCATACTTCTAATCTTCTCTATAATGGTCCGATTCATGCTCTCAGCTACACCATTGTGTTGTGGGGTTCCAGGAATAGTCTTCTCATGCTGGATGCCGCGAGTTGCACAGTAGGCTTCAAATTCCTTTGACGTGTACTCGCTTCCATTGTGTGTTCGGAGACAATTCAACTTCTTTTCGGTCTCTCTTTCTACCATAGCATGGAATGTTTGAAAATGCTGGAACACCTCAACTTTGGTCTTTAGGACATAAACCCATACCTTTCGTGATGCATCATCAATAAACGTCAGGAAGTATCTTCTGCCACCCAAAGATTCCACTTCTATGGAACTGCATACATCGAAGTATACACTGCTCAATAACTCTGATTATCTTCTGGATAATGAGTGGAAAGCAACTCTATGATGCTTCCCAAATAAGCAATTGTCACAAGGATGAAATTTTGCATCTTTAGCAAAGGGAATAAGAGACTTCTTTGCTAAAATCTACAAAGCTTTCTCACTCATGTGACCCAGCCTTTTATGCTACAAATTTGGTGATGCCTCATCTTCTACTGGGTTGAGGCAATCTGAATTCACGTCCACATGATTCTTGTACAGCATGCGACTTGCCTATCCTCTAGCTACCACCAGGGATCCCTTTTTCAACTTCCATATGCCTTTGCCGAAGTAGTTCTGATAGCCTTGTCGATCAAAGGCTATCCCTGAGATAAGATTCAGGCGTAAATCCGGAACACGCCTAACATCTTTCAACACCATCATGCACCCAACTTTGGTTTGGATGCGAGCATCTATAATTTCCCCAATCTTCGAAAAATTGGAGTTACCCATCTTCACTGTACCAAAATCTCCAGCTTGGTACGTACTGAAAAACTCCTTTTGGGATGTAGCGTGGTAGGAAGTTGCGGCATCTACCACCCACTCAGTGTCGATGTTTGACATATGAAGGCATTCTTCTTTTCCAATAGAGAATAATGCAATATTCTTTGAGACAGTAACTGCAGTGTTCCCATCTTTGGTCTTTAGCTGTCTATTGCCTTGTTTTTGTTCTCCTTTCAAGGCATAACAATATTTCTTTATGTGACCCTCCTGGCCACAGTGGAATCACTTGAACTTTGGCCAGCTCGTACCTTTTTTGCATTTCCCTCTGTCCTGAGATCTTTTTCTGTTGCATCCTCTGCTTTTGCTTCTTTCTCTACCTTTATTTTCTGTGACGAGGGCGTATGATTGATCTCCATCTATGTCTTTCTTTCTTGCCTCTTCACTGAATCGAGCATCAGTAACCATGCTCATGGTCAGTTTTCCTTCAGGTGCAAAGTTGTTGAGGGACACCACCAACCTTTCCCAACTGTCTAGCAAAGACTTGAGTAGCAATAGGGCCTGCATCTCATCATCTAACTCCATTTCGACAGTTGCCAATTGGTTCACCAGATTTTGAAACTCACTGGTGGGCGTTGTTCTGAGTAGTCTTCTCATTAGGAGGGCTTTGTTCTGAGCAGTCTTCGAATTTTCAAATTTTCTGAGCAGTCTTCAAATTTTCTGAGCATTTTTCAAATTTTCTGAGCAGTTTTCAAATTTTCAAGTCTTCTCATTAGGAGGGCTTTGTTCTGAGCAGTCTTCGACTGGTACATGCCTTCTAACTTCATCCAGAGAGCATAGGCATCAGTTTTCTAGGCGACATGGTGGAAGACACTGTGATTGATCCATTGTCTGACCTGGCCAATGGTTTTTTGATTCTTTCTCTTCTAGTCTTTGTCATTTTTTATTGCTGGTTTGACTCTATTAAGCTCAATAGGGTCAAACAAGTCTCAGCAGTATTGGACATCCTATGTTCTGGGCTTCCAAATTGCATAGTTGAAAGCATTTAACTTGATCATGGATCTCGAAGTCGACGTTGATTCCTCCATCAACACTTGTCTTTATAGAAAATGATATTTGTCTGAAAATCTGGTTTCGCGGTTGAGTCTAAACTAGTCAAATTAGCCGGAAAAGCACTTTGGATTGCCAAAATAAAGAATGTAAATTTTTGAAATCTGATTTGCAAAATCTGACCGTATGGATGTGTTCGGAATATTGTAAATAGTTGAAAAGCACTATTGGATCATCAAAAACAGATTTAGAATGACTCAGAACAAGCCAAAACAGGTTGAGCGATTTAGATTAATGAAATCTGATGTGGTTGAGAAGCACCAGATAATTTCTCCAATCTATTGGCGTCAGCAGCTTGGTCAGCGGTGCAGCTGCGGTCAACGACTGCGGTTAGCTCGGTGGCTCGACTCAGATGACGTCAATGTCTGGTGTGTATGCGTGTGGCGCGTGCGTGTGCGTGAGATCACGCGTCTTCTTCCTTTGTAAGTGCGTGCGGTGTATGGGAGCATGGAAGTGCATGAGCATGACATCAATTGGCGCATGTGGCTTGCTCTGACCTCCGTTTTTTATGCGATTTTCACCCATGTGCTCATCTCATCAAATACTTCAACCTGGTGTGATTAAAAGTGAATTTAGACCACTTTGAATTCTGGGCAATTTTTGAGACCACACTCTGCTTTGCGAAAAAACACCCAATGTGGCTCTGATACCACTTTGTTAGGATCATGGACATCCAGAAAAATAAACAACAAGCAATGACACACAACTGAGACACCAATATTTATGTGGTTCAACCCAATGCCAATGTCCACGGACAGAAACGAGAATTTCACTAAAACAGAGCAAATACAAATCAAAGGAGGGGAACTACTCTCACTCAACTCACAGCTCTCTATCTCTCAAATTTCTGAAGATACCATTCATCATCTTCTTCTCGTCTCTATTTATACACAAAGATGAGATAAAGAGAGAGAGAGAGAGAGAGAGAGAGAGAGAGAGAGAGAGAGCGCGAGAGATGAGACAAACCCACCAAAATTTTCTACCTTCTTAATGGTGAGAGTCAATAATGGCAAGAATGTGAAGAGAAGGGAGAGCTGGCCTTACAGATGCCCAGCTTAGGCTTTCACTTGTGGTGGAAGTTCTCGTACGCTATCCTCATTGACTCTCTTCTTGCATGCATGGGGTTGGAGCTAACAATACTCGGCAGCGGCGGAAGATAGATGATGCACTGATCTGATGCTTGTTTTCTTGTTATAAAAAAAAAAAGGATATTCTTTTTCTTCTTTGTCTTCGAACAGAAAGATGAGTTTTCTAAGCATTCTAGAGAGAGAGAATGAAAAGTGAATCTTGGAGGTGGATATTTATAAAAACAAAAAAAGGGGGTTTGGCGGTGATGGTCCTCAGTGATGCAAAAATTTTAGCGTGTTGTTCTGAAACGGGTTGATTTTTCAAATAAGGTTGGAGAGAAAAATTTTGGCGTTCACCTATTTTAGCAATGAAAAATGAGATTATTGGTTTCTTTGACTTGGGATGGAAAAATGGTTATTTGGATATTCTAGAAGAATGAACATTTTGGAGTCATCCAGGTTATTAAAGATTAATATCAAGGCTCGGTTTTTATTGAATAAAATATGGCACAATTATTAATGTGGTCCCCAAACATGGTGTTAAAAAAAACAAAAGATTCATTCTTATCTTTAATAGTTGGTAATCTTATTCAAAAATTATGGTGAGTCATCAATCTTATCCAATAATTATGGTGAGTCATCAATCTTATCTAAAAGTCCCATGAGGAAAAAATATTCTCGAGGGCGTAATGTAAAGCATGGCCGAAGAAGTGAAATTATGCATGTCCGAGAAATTCAAAATTTCCCATACATGCAAGGAGCAAAATGTAATAGGGGTTTACTTAAGCCCAGTAATTAATTAGGCCCAATAAAAGCCCAATCAAAAAGCCCAAAATTTGGTGAGCTTGGAGAAATTATTGCCAAATAGGCCAAGTGAATTCTATTGAACGGGCCCATAAGAAAGTCAACAAATTGGGCTGAGGAGGATAATTTCAAGCATATATCTCTAAAGAAAGCCCAACAAGCCCATTCGAGAAGCTCCAAATCATACGAGTGTTTGAGGAGGTTAACTGTTGCTTTTAGAAGAGATGAAACCCTCGGAGAAGATCCATTCTCCGAGGTATTTATTTAGTAGAGACCTATTTGAGCTTGGACTTGAAAGGTTTTGGATCCACAAACCTAGAGATCTAAAATGCTTGGCTTCGAATGGATTCAGACGCAATTTAGAAGCCATTCCATTAATGAGTCCCAGAACACTTGCCGACTCAGAGCTTTCCGGGATCTACGCACCGAAATTATGGGCGGAATGGAGTTCGAATAAAGGACCCGATCCCGAGGACGATGAGTGAAGATAAATTCACTCTTTGATTAAACTAGCCTATACCTGGGTCGAGATGGCACGATCTAGGGGGTCTTTGAGACTTGGCAATATTTGCAACAGGTCATTCTCTTGAACTACCTTGACCCTTTTGCCGTAGGGCGTCCTTTGGGACTACCCCTGACCCTTTGGGATGATTGGAGATCATTGGTTAGGTGTGGCTAAGAAGAAGGGTTTGTAGAGAGGTTGATCTCCTCTTCAGGGTTTTTCTCATCCTCGGAGAGGTCACCTCCTCGGACAAGGTGGTTAAAGAGAATATTCCCCATGTGCCTTGCACATAGGCTCCGTTCTACATCATGAGGTGCCTATAAATAGCACCCACCCATAACTTTACAAGGGATGGATTTTGGGAGAGACATTTTTGGGAAAGAACAAATTTCCTTTCTCCATTATTTATCTTGAGAATGAAAATGGGAGACCCATGGGAGAGCCTTGACATTATTCTCTCTCTAATTACTTTGCCTTCTTCTTCACCCAATCTCTTATGTCCATCATCTCTTTACTAGAGAATTCGAGTTTGCTTTAAAGATCTTCAAAGATCTTCGAATCTCTAGACCACATTCTTGAACCCTCTCATATAACCTAATTTTTATTTATTTATTTATCACAATGGATGTGGTTGCAAATGCAAGTTATTTCAAAAACTTCAATGTTGAAAATATTGATAATCTTTTGTATCATCCATGCATATGATATCTACCGCCCAAAACATTTAAAAAAAAGTATCGGAGACTGAAAATCTCATTGAGTATGTTTGGTTCAATTTATTGAGGTACTTATATATATATATATATATACACACACTAGCGTATGCCCGTACCTAAAGGCACGGTGTAAATAATATTAGGATTAAAATATAATTGTAATCCCAATACTATTTACATTTATTTTTTAATTTGATAAAATCACAAATTTATTATAAAATTTTGGAGTTCTCACAAAACTACTCACGAAAACTCACTTTTGTTTATATAATATATAGCTAGATAGATAGATGTGCCTAGCATACATACAATTTCTACGAGCATACATACAATACTGCTTTTACTTATATAATTATATGAAAATTGTATGTATGCCCATAATGCCCTAGTGTATTACGGGCATACATGCATTGTATGGAAATATGTGTAAAATATATTGAACAAAAAGGAAAAAATAAAAAAAATAAACAAATAGAGAGAAAAATAAAACTGGGAGAAAATAAAAAAAAAAGAGAGAGAGAGGAAAACGGGATCATGGGATCATGGAAGGAGGGGCGTGAGAACAGGAAAAAATAAGAGAGAGAGAGAGAGAGAGAGAGAGAGAGAGAGAAGCAAGAAAGTAGAAAATGTATATGTAGAACATTTTTTGAAAAATATATCTCTGCCGTTGTTTTATAATTTGAATAGATTTGAGCCGTCCAAATGTCCTAGTAGGACAAATGTGTGTAGGACAAATTCAAAAACCATCTTACTTTATTATATAGATGTTGAAGATTCATATGAGGTCTAAATTGCCGAAGTCTATCAGGTATTCAATATATTTAAAAATAATAATTAATTGTCCAAATTCAATTAATTTGGGAACTAAAAAAATTCATTAATATAATCTCCACTACACACAGTAAAATCTAACTCCTAATTCTGGGATTGTAGACTTTTCCATATAATATGAATAAAAATAAGTGAGCAAAAAGGTGAAAATAAAAAAATAAACAAATAGAGAGAAAAATAAAAATGGGAGAAAATAAAAAAATAAAAAGGAAAGAGAGAGGAAGGTGAGATCATGGGATCAAAGAAGGATGTGTGAGAAAAGAAAAAAGTAAGAGAGAGAGAGAAGCGGGAAAATAGAAAATGTACATGCATGATATGTTTTGAAAAATATATCTTAGCTATTGTTTAGTAATTTGAATAGATCTGAGCCGTCCAAATGTCCTAATAGGACAAATGTGTGTAGGACAAATTCAAAAATCATCCTGCTTTATTATGTAGATGTTGAAGATTTATATAAGGTCTAAATTTATGAAGTCAATTAGGTGTTCAATATATTTAAAAATAAAAATTAATTGTTCAAATTCATTTAAGTTGTGGATTATAAAATTCATTAATTTAATTTCAACTATACACAGTAAAATCTAGCTTCTAATTCTAGGATCACAGACTTTTCCATATAATATGAATAAAAATAAGTGAACAAAAAGAAGAAAATAAAAAAAAACAAAATAGAGAAAAAAAAAGAGAAAATAAAATAAAAAAGTAAAAATAAAAAAATAAATAAAAGAGAGGAAGGTGGAATCATGGGATCATAAAAGGATGGGTAAGGAAAGGAAAAAGTAGGAGAGAGAAGCGGGAAAACAAAAAATGTACATGTAAGATATTTTTTGGAAAATATATCTCAGCCGTTGTTTTATAATTTAAGAAGATCTGAGCCGTCCAAATGTCCTAGTATGACAAATGTGTGTAGGACAAATTCAAAAACCATCCTGCTTTGTTATATAGATGTTGAAGATTCATATGAGGCCTAAATTTACGAAGTCTATTAGGTATTTAATATATTTAAAAATAATAATTAATTGTTCAAATTCATTTAATTTGAGGACTAAAAAAATCATTAATAAAATCTCCACTACACACAGTAAAATCTGGCTCCTAATTCTGGGATCGCAGAATTTTCCATATAATATGAACAAAAATAAGTGATCAAAAAGGAGAAAAAAAAAACAAATAGATAGAAAAATAAAGATGGGAGAAAACAAAAAAAAAATAAAAAGAAAAGAGAGAGGAAGGTGGGATCATGGGATCATAGAAGGATAGGTGAGAAAAGGAAAAAGTAAGAGTGAGAAGTGGGAAAATAGAAAATATACATGTAGGATATTTTTTTAAAAATATATTCCAGCCGTTGTTTTATAATTTTAATAGATTTGAGCCGTCCAAATGTCCTAGTAAGACAAATGTGTGTAGGACAAATTCAAAAACTATCATGGTTTATTATATAGATGTTGAAAAATCATATAAGGTCTAAATTTATGAAATCTATCAGGTATTCAATATATTTAAAAAGAGGAATTAATTGTTCAAATTTATTTAATTTGAGGACTAAAAATTCATTAATCTAATCTCCACTACACATAGTAAAATTTGTCTCTTAATTCTGGAATCGCAGATTTTTCCATATAATATGAATAAAAATAAGTGATAAAAAAGGAGAAAATAAAAAAAAATAGAGAGAAAAATAAAAAAATAAAAAGAAAAGAGAGAGGAAGGTGCGATCATGGGATCATAGAATGATAGGTGAGAAAATGAAAAAGTAAGAAAGAGAAGCGGGAAAATAGAAAATGTACATATAGGATATTTTTTGAAAAATATATCATAGCTGTTGTTTTATAATTTGAATAGATCTGAGTCGTTCAAATGTCTTAGGAGGACAAATATGTGTAAAACAAATTCAAAAACCATCCTGCTTTATTATGTAGATATATATTTGTTAAAAATCTGTGCTAAAATATTCTTACAGTTTTGCTTATTTCCTAGGATGCAAAAATAAAATTAAAAAAAATAATTATTAATAAATTAAGAGAAAATACTTTTACCTTCTAATTTTTTTAAATATTAATTTTAGCGTATAAAGTAGGAAACAGGGTGATGGGGCCCATTTTGGCTCCCAAGTTGATAATCCGAGTTGTTCAATTTTTAAAATATATCGAGTAGATCATATTTGTAAAAAATTAAATTGATTGAACATTGGTAACTCTTCCATCAAAACATATTTACTTAAAATCACATTTACCACATATATTTAGATAAATGTGCGATTTAATGAAAGGCTACCTGTCACGCCCCCAAACCGCCCCTAGTAGTTTGGTGCCGTGATGGCCAGTAACCCGAGGTTACCGAAGGCCGACTTACAAAATCACACACAATTAGAGTATAAAATATGGGGCTTTCAAGTGCGGAAGCAATATATGTACATGTACAAAATCTAAATAGTCCATGAGAGCCGTGCATAAGTCCAATGGAATGTCATACATCAAACATCTTTACAAGTCTTACAATTTAGATACAACAAGAATGAGATACCAAAATACATCCTTTTCAAAAGGCTTCTCAAGCCGACATATGCCAAAACAAACAAAAGAAAACATAAGCCGAGAAGCATGATCTTCAAGATGGTGCAAAGATGCTAATCCAAACATGTCGGCAATGCACCCAAAACACATCGGCAATCACGTCTAGGCCTCAATGCCTTCTTGTTCATCACCTACATATATATAGAGAGGGTGAGCTTGGATACTCAGTGAATGATATTAGAAGTAAAGGTTTTGCATGATTGATATCCAAGATTTCTTTCAAAACTATACATAGCATACTTTTCGATCAAGAGGGAAATCAAGTTCATTTGCCGGCTTTCATGTTCCTTGGATGTTAATAACATCTACTTATTTCAAGGGGTGATGACATATCAAGACAAAAGTTTCAAGACAAGCTGTGCTGCGAAAGTTTAGAGTCCTCTAGCACTAAGGACTCTCAAGACAAGCTGTGCTGCGAAAGTTTAGAGTCCTCTAGCACTAAGGACTCTCAAGACAAGCTGTGCTGCGAAAGTTTAGACTCCTCTAGCACTAAGGACTGTCAAGACAAGCTGTGCTGCGAAAGTTTAGACTCCTCTAGCACTAAGGACTGTCAAGACAAGCTGTGCTGCGAAAGTTTAGAGTCCTCTAGCACTAAGGACTGTCAAGACAAGCTGTGCTGCAAAAGTTTAGAGTCCTCTAGCACTAAGGACTGTCAAGACAAGCTATGCTGCAAAAGTTTAGAGTCCTCTAGCACTAAGGACTGTCAAGACAAGCTATGCTGCAAAAGTTTAGAGTCCTCTAGCACTAAGGACTGTCAAGACAAGCTATGCTGCAAAAGTTTAGAGTCCTCTAGCACTAAGGACTGTCAAGACAAGCTATGCTGCAAAAGTTTAGAGTCCTCTAGCACTAAGGACTGTCAAGACAAGCTATGCTGCAAAAGTTTAGAGTCCTCTAGCACTAAGGACTGTCAAGACAAGCTATGCTGCAAAAGTTTAGAGTCCTCTAGCACTAAGGACTGTCAAGACAAGCTATGCTGCAAAAGTTTAGAGTCCTCTAGCACTAAGGACTGTCAAGACAAGCTATGCTGCAAAAGTTTAGAGTCCTCTAGCACTAAGGACTGTCAAGACAAGCTATGCTGCAAAAGTTTAGAGTCCTCTAGCACTAAGGACTGTCAAGACAAGCTATGCTGCAAAAGTTTAGAGTCCTCTAGCACTAAGGACTGTCAAGACAAGCTATGCTGCAAAAGTTTAGAGTCCTCTAGCACTAAGGACTGTCAAGACAAGCTATGCTGCAAAAGTTTAGAGTCCTCTAGCACTAAGGACTGTCAAGACAAGCTATGCTGCAAAAGTTTAGAGTCCTCTAGCACTAAGGACTGTCAAGACAAGCTATGCTGCAAAAGTTTAGAGTCCTCTAGCACTAAGGACTGTCAAGACAAGCTATGCTGCAAAAGTTTAGAGTCCTCTAGCACTAAGGACTGTCAAGACAAGCTATGCTGCAAAAGTTTAGAGTCCTCTAGCACTAAGGACTGTCAAGACAAGCTATGCTGCAAAAGTTTAGAGTCCTCTAGCACTAAGGACTGTCAAGACAAGCTATGCTGCAAAAGTTTAGAGTCCTCTAGCACTAAGGACTGTCAAGACAAGCTATGCTGCAAAAGTTTAGAGTCCTCTAGCACTAAGGACTGTCAAGACAAGCTATGCTGCAAAAGTTTAGAGTCCTCTAGCACTAAGGACTGTCAAGACAAGCGGTGCTGCGAAAGTTTAGAGTCCTCTAGCACTAAGGACTGTCAAGACAAGCGGTGCTGCGAAAGTTTAGAGTCCTCTAGCACTAAGGACTGTCAAGACAAGCGGTGCTGCGAAAGTTTAGAGTCCTCTAGCACTAAGGACTGTCAAGACAAGCGGTGCTGCGAAAGTTTAGAGTCCTCTAGCACTAAGGACTGTCAAGACAAGCGGTGCTGCGAAAGTTTAGAGTCCTCTAGCACTAAGGACTGTCAAGACAAGCGGTGCTGCGAAAGTTTAGAGTCCTCTAGCACTAAGGACTGTCAAGACAAGCGGTGCTGCGAAAGTTTAGAGTCCTCTAGCACTAAGGACTGTCAAGACAAGCGGTGCTGCGAAAGTTTAGAGTCCTCTAGCACTAAGGACTGTCAAGACAAGCGGTGCTGCGAAAGTTTAGAGTCCTCTAGCACTAAGGACTGTCAAGACAAGCGGTGCTGCGAAAGTTTAGAGTCCTCTAGCACTAAGGACTGTCAAGACAAGCGGTGCTGCGAAAGTTTAGAGTCCTCTAGCACTAAGGACTGTCAAGACAAGCGGTGCTGCGAAAGTTTAGAGTCCTCTAGCACTAAGGACTGTCAAGACAAGCGGTGCTGCGAAAGTTTAGAGTCCTCTAGCACTAAGGACTGTCAAGACAAGCGGTGCTGCGAAAGTTTAGAGTCCTCTAGCACTAAGGACTGTCAAGACAAGCGGTGCTGCGAAAGTTTAGAGTCCTCTAGCACTAAGGACTGTCAAGACAAGCGGTGCTGCGAAAGTTTAGAGTCCTCTAGCACTAAGGACTGTCAAGACAAGCGGTGCTGCGAAAGTTTAGAGTCCTCTAGCACTAAGGACTGTCAAGACAAGCGGTGCTGCGAAAGTTTAGAGTCCTCTAGCACTAAGGACTGTCAAGACAAGCGGTGCTGCGAAAGTTTAGAGTCCTCTAGCACTAAGGACTGTCAAGACAAGCGGTGCTGCGAAAGTTTAGAGTCCTCTAGCACTAAGGACTGTCAAGACAAGCGGTGCTGCGAAAGTTTAGAGTCCTCTAGCACTAAGGACTGTCAAGACAAGCGGTGCTGCGAAAGTTTAGAGTCCTCTAGCACTAAGGACTGTCAAGACAAGCGGTGCTGCGAAAGTTTAGAGTCCTCTAGCACTAAGGACTGTCAAGACAAGCGGTGCTGCGAAAGTTTAGAGTCCTCTAGCACTAAGGACTGTCAAGACAAGCGGTGCTGCGAAAGTTTAGAGTCCTCTAGCACTAAGGACTGTCAAGACAAGCGGTGCTGCGAAAGTTTAGAGTCCTCTAGCACTAAGGACTGTCAAGACAAGCGGTGCTGCGAAAGTTTAGAGTCCTCTAGCACTAAGGACTGTCAAGACAAGCGGTGCTGCGAAAGTTTAGAGTCCTCTAGCACTAAGGACTGTCAAGACAAGCGGTGCTGCGAAAGTTTAGAGTCCTCTAGCACTAAGGACTGTCAAGACAAGCGGTGCTGCGAAAGTTTAGAGTCCTCTAGCACTAAGGACTGTCAAGACAAGCGGTGCTGCGAAAGTTTAGAGTCCTCTAGCACTAAGGACTGTCAAGACAAGCGGTGCTGCGAAAGTTTAGAGTCCTCTAGCACTAAGGACTGTCAAGACAAGCGGTGCTGCGAAAGTTTAGAGTCCTCTAGCACTAAGGACTGTCAAGACAAGCGGTGCTGCGAAAGTTTAGAGTCCTCTAGCACTAAGGACTGTCAAGACAAGCGGTGCTGCGAAAGTTTAGAGTCCTCTAGCACTAAGGACTGTCAAGACAAGCGGTGCTGCGAAAGTTTAGAGTCCTCTAGCACTAAGGACTGTCAAGACAAGCGGTGCTGCGAAAGTTTAGAGTCCTCTAGCACTAAGGACTGTCAAGACAAGCGGTGCTGCGAAAGTTTAGAGTCCTCTAGCACTAAGGACTGTCAAGACAAGCGGTGCTGCGAAAGTTTAGAGTCCTCTAGCACTAAGGACTGTCAAGACAAGCGGTGCTGCGAAAGTTTAGAGTCCTCTAGCACTAAGGACTGTCAAGACAAGCGGTGCTGCGAAAGTTTAGAGTCCTCTAGCACTAAGGACTGTCAAGACAAGCGGTGCTGCGAAAGTTTAGAGTCCTCTAGCACTAAGGACTGTCAAGACAAGCGGTGCTGCGAAAGTTTAGAGTCCTCTAGCACTAAGGACTGTCAAGACAAGCGGTGCTGCGAAAGTTTAGAGTCCTCTAGCACTAAGGACTGTCAAGACAAGCGGTGCTGCGAAAGTTTAGAGTCCTCTAGCACTAAGGACTGTCAAGACAAGCGGTGCTGCGAAAGTTTAGAGTCCTCTAGCACTAAGGACTGTCAAGACAAGCGGTGCTGCGAAAGTTTAGAGTCCTCTAGCACTAAGGACTGTCAAGACAAGCGGTGCTGCGAAAGTTTAGAGTCCTCTAGCACTAAGGACTGTCAAGACAAGCGGTGCTGCGAAAGTTTAGAGTCCTCTAGCACTAAGGACTGTCAAGACAAGCGGTGCTGCGAAAGTTTAGAGTCCTCTAGCACTAAGGACTGTCAAGACAAGCGGTGCTGCGAAAGTTTAGAGTCCTCTAGCACTAAGGACTGTCAAGACAAGCGGTGCTGCGAAAGTTTAGAGTCCTCTAGCACTAAGGACTGTCAAGACAAGCGGTGCTGCGAAAGTTTAGAGTCCTCTAGCACTAAGGACTGTCAAGACAAGCGGTGCTGCGAAAGTTTAGAGTCCTCTAGCACTAAGGACTGTCAAGACAAGCGGTGCTGCGAAAGTTTAGAGTCCTCTAGCACTAAGGACTGTCAAGACAAGCGGTGCTGCGAAAGTTTAGAGTCCTCTAGCACTAAGGACTGTCAAGACAAGCGGTGCTGCGAAAGTTTAGAGTCCTCTAGCACTAAGGACTGTCAAGACAAGCGGTGCTGCGAAAGTTTAGAGTCCTCTAGCACTAAGGACTGTCAAGACAAGCGGTGCTGCGAAAGTTTAGAGTCCTCTAGCACTAAGGACTGTCAAGACAAGCGGTGCTGCGAAAGTTTAGAGTCCTCTAGCACTAAGGACTGTCAAGACAAGCGGTGCTGCGAAAGTTTAGAGTCCTCTAGCACTAAGGACTGTCAAGACAAGCGGTGCTGCGAAAGTTTAGAGTCCTCTAGCACTAAGGACTGTCAAGACAAGCGGTGCTGCGAAAGTTTAGAGTCCTCTAGCACTAAGGACTGTCAAGACAAGCGGTGCTGCGAAAGTTTAGAGTCCTCTAGCACTAAGGACTGTCAAGACAAGCGGTGCTGCGAAAGTTTAGAGTCCTCTAGCACTAAGGACTGTCAAGACAAGCGGTGCTGCGAAAGTTTAGAGTCCTCTAGCACTAAGGACTGTCAAGACAAGCGGTGCTGCGAAAGTTTAGAGTCCTCTAGCACTAAGGACTGTCAAGACAAGCGGTGCTGCGAAAGTTTAGAGTCCTCTAGCACTAAGGACTGTCAAGACAAGCGGTGCTGCGAAAGTTTAGAGTCCTCTAGCACTAAGGACTGTCAAGACAAGCGGTGCTGCGAAAGTTTAGAGTCCTCTAGCACTAAGGACTGTCAAGACAAGCGGTGCTGCGAAAGTTTAGAGTCCTCTAGCACTAAGGACTGTCAAGACAAGCGGTGCTGCGAAAGTTTAGAGTCCTCTAGCACTAAGGACTGTCAAGACAAGCGGTGCTGCGAAAGTTTAGAGTCCTCTAGCACTAAGGACTGTCAAGACAAGCGGTGCTGCGAAAGTTTAGAGTCCTCTAGCACTAAGGACTGTCAAGACAAGCGGTGCTGCGAAAGTTTAGAGTCCTCTAGCACTAAGGACTGTCAAGACAAGCGGTGCTGCGAAAGTTTAGAGTCCTCTAGCACTAAGGACTGTCAAGACAAGCGGTGCTGCGAAAGTTTAGAGTCCTCTAGCACTAAGGACTGTCAAGACAAGCGGTGCTGCGAAAGTTTAGAGTCCTCTAGCACTAAGGACTGTCAAGACAAGCGGTGCTGCGAAAGTTTAGAGTCCTCTAGCACTAAGGACTGTCAAGACAAGCGGTGCTGCGAAAGTTTAGAGTCCTCTAGCACTAAGGACTGTCAAGACAAGCGGTGCTGCGAAAGTTTAGAGTCCTCTAGCACTAAGGACTGTCAAGACAAGCGGTGCTGCGAAAGTTTAGAGTCCTCTAGCACTAAGGACTGTCAAGACAAGCGGTGCTGCGAAAGTTTAGAGTCCTCTAGCACTAAGGACTGTCAAGACAAGCGGTGCTGCGAAAGTTTAGAGTCCTCTAGCACTAAGGACTGTCAAGACAAGCGGTGCTGCGAAAGTTTAGAGTCCTCTAGCACTAAGGACTGTCAAGACAAGCGGTGCTGCGAAAGTTTAGAGTCCTCTAGCACTAAGGACTGTCAAGACAAGCGGTGCTGCGAAAGTTTAGAGTCCTCTAGCACTAAGGACTGTCAAGACAAGCGGTGCTGCGAAAGTTTAGAGTCCTCTAGCACTAAGGACTGTCAAGACAAGCGGTGCTGCGAAAGTTTAGAGTCCTCTAGCACTAAGGACTGTCAAGACAAGCGGTGCTGCGAAAGTTTAGAGTCCTCTAGCACTAAGGACTGTCAAGACAAGCGGTGCTGCGAAAGTTTAGAGTCCTCTAGCACTAAGGACTGTCAAGACAAGCGGTGCTGCGAAAGTTTAGAGTCCTCTAGCACTAAGGACTGTCAAGACAAGCGGTGCTGCGAAAGTTTAGAGTCCTCTAGCACTAAGGACTGTCAAGACAAGCGGTGCTGCGAAAGTTTAGAGTCCTCTAGCACTAAGGACTGTCAAGACAAGCGGTGCTGCGAAAGTTTAGAGTCCTCTAGCACTAAGGACTGTCAAGACAAGCGGTGCTGCGAAAGTTTAGAGTCCTCTAGCACTAAGGACTGTCAAGACAAGCGGTGCTGCGAAAGTTTAGAGTCCTCTAGCACTAAGGACTGTCAAGACAAGCGGTGCTGCGAAAGTTTAGAGTCCTCTAGCACTAAGGACTGTCAAGACAAGCGGTGCTGCGAAAGTTTAGAGTCCTCTAGCACTAAGGACTGTCAAGACAAGCGGTGCTGCGAAAGTTTAGAGTCCTCTAGCACTAAGGACTGTCAAGACAAGCGGTGCTGCGAAAGTTTAGAGTCCTCTAGCACTAAGGACTGTCAAGACAAGCGGTGCTGCGAAAGTTTAGAGTCCTCTAGCACTAAGGACTGTCAAGACAAGCGGTGCTGCGAAAGTTTAGAGTCCTCTAGCACTAAGGACTGTCAAGACAAGCGGTGCTGCGAAAGTTTAGAGTCCTCTAGCACTAAGGACTGTCAAGACAAGCGGTGCTGCGAAAGTTTAGAGTCCTCTAGCACTAAGGACTGTCAAGACAAGCGGTGCTGCGAAAGTTTAGAGTCCTCTAGCACTAAGGACTGTCAAGACAAGCGGTGCTGCGAAAGTTTAGAGTCCTCTAGCACTAAGGACTGTCAAGACAAGCGGTGCTGCGAAAGTTTAGAGTCCTCTAGCACTAAGGACTGTCAAGACAAGCGGTGCTGCGAAAGTTTAGAGTCCTCTAGCACTAAGGACTGTCAAGACAAGCGGTGCTGCGAAAGTTTAGAGTCCTCTAGCACTAAGGACTGTCAAGACAAGCGGTGCTGCGAAAGTTTAGAGTCCTCTAGCACTAAGGACTGTCAAGACAAGCGGTGCTGCGAAAGTTTAGAGTCCTCTAGCACTAAGGACTGTCAAGACAAGCGGTGCTGCGAAAGTTTAGAGTCCTCTAGCACTAAGGACTGTCAAGACAAGCGGTGCTGCGAAAGTTTAGAGTCCTCTAGCACTAAGGACTGTCAAGACAAGCGGTGCTGCGAAAGTTTAGAGTCCTCTAGCACTAAGGACTGTCAAGACAAGCGGTGCTGCGAAAGTTTAGAGTCCTCTAGCACTAAGGACTGTCAAGACAAGCGGTGCTGCGAAAGTTTAGAGTCCTCTAGCACTAAGGACTGTCAAGACAAGCGGTGCTGCGAAAGTTTAGAGTCCTCTAGCACTAAGGACTGTCAAGACAAGCGGTGCTGCGAAAGTTTAGAGTCCTCTAGCACTAAGGACTGTCAAGACAAGCGGTGCTGCGAAAGTTTAGAGTCCTCTAGCACTAAGGACTGTCAAGACAAGCGGTGCTGCGAAAGTTTAGAGTCCTCTAGCACTAAGGACTGTCAAGACAAGCGGTGCTGCGAAAGTTTAGAGTCCTCTAGCACTAAGGACTGTCAAGACAAGCGGTGCTGCGAAAGTTTAGAGTCCTCTAGCACTAAGGACTGTCAAGACAAGCGGTGCTGCGAAAGTTTAGAGTCCTCTAGCACTAAGGACTGTCAAGACAAGCGGTGCTGCGAAAGTTTAGAGTCCTCTAGCACTAAGGACTGTCAAGACAAGCGGTGCTGCGAAAGTTTAGAGTCCTCTAGCACTAAGGACTGTCAAGACAAGCGGTGCTGCGAAAGTTTAGAGTCCTCTAGCACTAAGGACTGTCAAGACAAGCGGTGCTGCGAAAGTTTAGAGTCCTCTAGCACTAAGGACTGTCAAGACAAGCGGTGCTGCGAAAGTTTAGAGTCCTCTAGCACTAAGGACTGTCAAGACAAGCGGTGCTGCGAAAGTTTAGAGTCCTCTAGCACTAAGGACTGTCAAGACAAGCGGTGCTGCGAAAGTTTAGAGTCCTCTAGCACTAAGGACTGTCAAGACAAGCGGTGCTGCGAAAGTTTAGAGTCCTCTAGCACTAAGGACTGTCAAGACAAGCGGTGCTGCGAAAGTTTAGAGTCCTCTAGCACTAAGGACTGTCAAGACAAGCGGTGCTGCGAAAGTTTAGAGTCCTCTAGCACTAAGGACTGTCAAGACAAGCGGTGCTGCGAAAGTTTAGAGTCCTCTAGCACTAAGGACTGTCAAGACAAGCGGTGCTGCGAAAGTTTAGAGTCCTCTAGCACTAAGGACTGTCAAGACAAGCGGTGCTGCGAAAGTTTAGAGTCCTCTAGCACTAAGGACTGTCAAGACAAGCGGTGCTGCGAAAGTTTAGAGTCCTCTAGCACTAAGGACTGTCAAGACAAGCGGTGCTGCGAAAGTTTAGAGTCCTCTAGCACTAAGGACTGTCAAGACAAGCGGTGCTGCGAAAGTTTAGAGTCCTCTAGCACTAAGGACTGTCAAGACAAGCGGTGCTGCGAAAGTTTAGAGTCCTCTAGCACTAAGGACTGTCAAGACAAGCGGTGCTGCGAAAGTTTAGAGTCCTCTAGCACTAAGGACTGTCAAGACAAGCGGTGCTGCGAAAGTTTAGAGTCCTCTAGCACTAAGGACTGTCAAGACAAGCGGTGCTGCGAAAGTTTAGAGTCCTCTAGCACTAAGGACTGTCAAGACAAGCGGTGCTGCGAAAGTTTAGAGTCCTCTAGCACTAAGGACTGTCAAGACAAGCGGTGCTGCGAAAGTTTAGAGTCCTCTAGCACTAAGGACTGTCAAGACAAGCGGTGCTGCGAAAGTTTAGAGTCCTCTAGCACTAAGGACTGTCAAGACAAGCGGTGCTGCGAAAGTTTAGAGTCCTCTAGCACTAAGGACTGTCAAGACAAGCGGTGCTGCGAAAGTTTAGAGTCCTCTAGCACTAAGGACTGTCAAGACAAGCGGTGCTGCGAAAGTTTAGAGTCCTCTAGCACTAAGGACTGTCAAGACAAGCGGTGCTGCGAAAGTTTAGAGTCCTCTAGCACTAAGGACTGTCAAGACAAGCGGTGCTGCGAAAGTTTAGAGTCCTCTAGCACTAAGGACTGTCAAGACAAGCGGTGCTGCGAAAGTTTAGAGTCCTCTAGCACTAAGGACTGTCAAGACAAGCGGTGCTGCGAAAGTTTAGAGTCCTCTAGCACTAAGGACTGTCAAGACAAGCGGTGCTGCGAAAGTTTAGAGTCCTCTAGCACTAAGGACTGTCAAGACAAGCGGTGCTGCGAAAGTTTAGAGTCCTCTAGCACTAAGGACTGTCAAGACAAGCGGTGCTGCGAAAGTTTAGAGTCCTCTAGCACTAAGGACTGTCAAGACAAGCGGTGCTGCGAAAGTTTAGAGTCCTCTAGCACTAAGGACTGTCAAGACAAGCGGTGCTGCGAAAGTTTAGAGTCCTCTAGCACTAAGGACTGTCAAGACAAGCGGTGCTGCGAAAGTTTAGAGTCCTCTAGCACTAAGGACTGTCAAGACAAGCGGTGCTGCGAAAGTTTAGAGTCCTCTAGCACTAAGGACTGTCAAGACAAGCGGTGCTGCGAAAGTTTAGAGTCCTCTAGCACTAAGGACTGTCAAGACAAGCGGTGCTGCGAAAGTTTAGAGTCCTCTAGCACTAAGGACTGTCAAGACAAGCGGTGCTGCGAAAGTTTAGAGTCCTCTAGCACTAAGGACTGTCAAGACAAGCGGTGCTGCGAAAGTTTAGAGTCCTCTAGCACTAAGGACTGTCAAGACAAGCGGTGCTGCGAAAGTTTAGAGTCCTCTAGCACTAAGGACTGTCAAGACAAGCGGTGCTGCGAAAGTTTAGAGTCCCAAATCCGAGGGCATTTTGGTCCTTTCACCTCCTTTCTTTATGCTCCTTTATCCCAAGACCTTGAGCCTATATAATGCAGCTGAGATCTTCTCCTCTCTTGCCTCCTACACCACTTTCTTCTCCAGATCTGAGTTTCATACGCGTTTTCCAACGCCCCACGCAAGTTGTTTTCGCAAAAATATTCAGTTTCAAGCACTTTGAACTGATTAAATTTTGGTTTCGGAGCTTCTTTTCTCATTTTCGCCACTTGAGGTAAGTTTGTCTCAATATTTGGAAGATTTTCTCGGGAGTTGACTTTTGTTGACTTTTTCATTTCCCGAGAGTTGACTTTTGTTGACTTTTTCCAATTTTGGCTCATTTTCGCTCATTTTTGCTCCTTTTGCAGATTTTCTGAAAATGACGGGTAATTCTCCGCATGGTGGGGGATTTCCGGGTGCCGGGGACGATTTTGATCCCATGACTTTGCCTCCGAGGGTCCGACCTTTTATTCCCGGAAGGTACGCTCCGCCAGCACATGTCCTTCCGCGTGCCGTTTTCCGTCATTTCACTGACTTTGATGACCGAGCACCTGGGGATCTACTTCTCCGAGATCCAGAGCATCACCTCTTCCATGAGGCCCGAGAGGTATTTACTTCATTTTCCGCATTTTTCGTACATTTCGTGCCTTTTCCATGCTTGAACACACAGTTTAGCTTATGACATAGTACTTTATTTGCATCTTGAATCTGTAGCTTAAACACTCGAATTTATGAACACGTGAACACGCAGCCCACATTTGATTGAAAGTTGAACACGCAGCCCAAACTTTAATTTCCTGAACATGCAGCCCAGATTGATAGTGAACACGCAGCACACACTGATTGAAAGTTGAACACGCAGCCCAGATTGATAGTGAACACGCAGCCCACACTGATTGAAAGTTGAACACGCAGCCCAAACTCCAATTTTCTGAACACGCAGCCCAGATTGATAGTGAACACGCAGCCCACACTGATTGAAAGTTGAACACGCAGCCCAAACTCCGATTTTCTGAACACGCAGCCCAGATTGATAGTGAACACGCAGCCCACACTGATTGAAAGTTGAACACGCAGCCCAAACTCCAATTTTCTGAACACGCAGCCCAGATTGATAGTGAACACGCAGCCCACACTGATTGAAAGTTGAACACGCAGCCCAAACTCCGATTTTCTGAACACGCAGCCCAGATTGATAGTGAACACGCAGCCCACACTGATTGAAAGTTGAACACGCAAGCTCATTCATTTCATTGGCACACAGCTCATTCATTTTATACTGACACATGTATTCATTCTGAATGCAGGTTGGTTCTCGCAGTGTACGGGGGTATGGCTCCACCGCCGCATGGGATTGGTATGTTGAGCTCCCGGAGGCTGTCTGGGATTTAGTAGACTTGGCAGGGTTCGGGGCCTTCTGCATTGGATTATCACGTTGTCCTGCCAGGAGGACGCTGATGGCGGCTCTGGTGGAGAGATGGTGGGACACCACCAACTCCTTTCATTTCTCTACCACCGGGGACATGACTATGACGCCTCTGGATTTTGCTGTGTTGACCGGCCTGGACATAGGAGGTTGGTCCATTCCCTATGACGAGGACATGGGCGAGTGGGAGGCCGCCTGGATATATCTACTGGGGGCTCGCCCGCCTGTTGACAGGGCTTCTGGGAGAGTTCGATACACTTGGTTCTCTTCCCACTTCCGGCGGGCTGAGATGGAGCCCGAGACTCCTGAGGAGACAGAGCATGCCCGAGGTTTTCTGATGTTCCTCTTCGGGACTACTCTGTTCGCCGATAGAGGGAACAATGTTGGGCTCTATCTGTTGAGCGCTCTAGTTGACCTATCACAGGTCAGTCGATATGACTGGGGTGGCGCCGGCCTGGCTACCCTTTACTACTATATGAGTGCTACCTCCCGCGGGCAGGGAGACTTACTTGGCGGTTATTGGAGAGCCTGGGAGGTACTTTTCTGTCCCCTTGATTTACATTTCTGCTCCTCATTACTTGTATATTGCACACACAGCACACTTTACAGTCTGTATTTTGCCCTCAGCACTTTGTACTTACATTCTGCACTGCTTTTCTCAGCTATGGGTCTACGTACACTTCCCAGTATTAGCCCCAGAGTTGGAGGCGGCAGGCCCCCCCATGACCCCATATTCACTGGTGTTCGAGGGCCCGCACCGGCCGAGACCCCGAGAGACTCTCCTTTATCTTCGGCAGTACTTTGACACTGTGCGGCCATCGGAGGTACTTCAGAACTCTCAGTCCCTTCCATTTTCATCTTTGATTTGCTACGCATATTCCCGATTTCTGATTGGTTTATGGATTTGTTATCCGCAGATTACATGGTAGCCCTGGGCGCTCTTGGGTGATGGTCTCCGATTTCAGTATCCCGGAGGATCGGGCACCTCTCAGTACAGGTTCCTGCTCAAAGAACCTGTTGGTAGAGCATGGTTTCTGGGGGAACGCTTTCTGCGTCAGGTATGGGGGTATACTTCTCAGGACCCTCCCGCAGCACCCCCAGTCAGTATGTAGACTGCTGATAGGCTCTCTCACCAGGAGGTAGTCGGCGCTATGCTGGGTAGTGATGCCCTGTTACATCTCGAGGAGGGGGACTACGCCACTTACCGTCATACATATTTGATGCCTCCATTGGCGGGGGTTCGCACCCCGATGACGAGGCCTGCTGGTACGTCATCTTCGAGCCAGCCCCGGGCTCGGGCTGCAGACGCCCCTTCTACTAGTAGGGCTGGTACATCGAGAGGTGGGGGTAGATCGGTTCCTCCGACTCCTCCAACTTATCCTCATCCTGGATGGCCGGACATGCCAACTGAGCTGATGGGATGGCGTTTTGGGACTCCTTACCCGATTCCGCTAGAGCCTCCACTTCCTGACCATAGATATGTAAGGGATCCTGATTCACCACCGGTATGATTTATAGCTTTGATTTATCAGTCGGGTACTTGGACATTCATTCCTTTACTGATAGTTTTGCATTTGTATCTGCAGCCTCTGGTTGAGTATGTGGACGAGATGCTCGGGGTGATGACCGCACTTGAGGGCATGGTCCTTCGGAGAGAGACACACCTATCCGTTATGGGTGTGCAGGTACCGTTCATCTTTCTTGTATTTATCACACTTCTGATGACACACTGGTTTTGAACATTCTTCTGCATTGTAGAGCACATCCGACACACACCCCACTCACATACTGTACTCGTATCTGATTTTCATATTTGAACTGATGTATTGAACTTTTCATTTTCAGATGCCTCCTGTATATGCTCTGCCGCGGGACGGGCCACCTGGGCCTTCTTGGGGAGCTGGGCCATCTGGGCCTTTTTACGGAGCTGGGCCATCTGGGCCTTCTCAGGGAGCTGGGCCATCCAGGCCTTTCCGAGGAGCTGGGCCTTCCAGGCCTTTCCGAGGAGCTCGAGGAGGGTCCTCCCGCAGGCGCAGGGCACATGTTGTAGAGGTGGAGCCTGATGAGGAGGGGGAGGAGGAGGCCACAGATCGTCAGTCAGAGACATCTGCTGAGGAGGGAGGCTCCGGTCTTGGTTCGGGGAGCGGAGGCGAGGCTGGGGGGGATCTTGAGGACGACAGCTCTGACCCAGATGATGATCATGGTGCAGAGGCTGTCCCGCAGAAGAGGATGATGAGTGCTTCTCATTCCCGCTCTCGAGGGCGTTGATGCTGCTGTTTCCTGCTTTATTTTTCTTTTTGCTAGTAGTTTGTAGCACTTTGCACATTGTTAGGCAGGTTTATTTTTTGTAAAACTTGTACCTTTGTTCGTTGTAAAACATGATGGAATGAAACAGCTTTTGAAAAGGTGTTTGTATTTTAGACTTTTAGCATCGTATCGCATCATTTTATTTCGCACAAAAATGAAATTGAATGGGAATGTGCATTGTGTAATCACCAAGTCAGGTAGTGAACCGACGTAACAAACTAAGCAACTCAACTTACTAAGATATAACAGAACCCTAGCAAGTTTACAACTCGATAATCAAAATACAATAATGTTGACAACGCAAATAAACAAGACTTAAACAAAGATTGCTTAAACAGAGAGCAATGACTCAAAAACACGAAACACAACAGCTCGACAAACAACTCGATAAGCAAAACGACAACTCGATAATCAAAACAACAACTCGATAATCAAAACAACAACATCTGGGCAACGAACGGACGATCTGG
>NW_021024618.1:98390-155967 GCF_004153795.1 Camellia sinensis
CCGAGCCCCGGAGGAAGAGCTCCCCGTTCTGTTCAATTTTGGGGTCACTTACAGGCTCAGGACTCTCAATTTCGCTCCCGTTCTTAAATTGAACCAAGAGTCCAAATCCGGAATCGGTTTTTGAGAAACGATTTTTTAAAAAGTGGCCCAAAATGGACTGCTTTGCAGATAAGAGTCGCCACCTAAATATTTTTTTAATGGGAAATTTTAGGAACCTGACTCGTTTGCTGTACTCTCTAAAGGCCACGTGTCCGTCATCACCAAAGTTGCCTCGGCTCGGGAACTTGGGTACGATTGGGGAAGGTCACTTCGTGAGCACCCCCGCTCGCCCGGTCATAGACCGGCCTCTACTAACCATGATATCTATTTTTGAAAACTTTGTGTGTCCTTAAACCGGTTATTAGCATAGGTTACTATGTGATGCACACAGCATATAAGTATAGACCGAGTCGCCTGAATTGGAACAAAACATTTCATGCTTGTTTTATTTTTGAAAGATGGTTTGCTACTCGCAAGTAGGCTTAAAATGTAGATTTTGCCACCCTCAGGTGGGCTTAGGAAAAGGCGTTTTTGCCACTATCTAGTGGGCTTAAAACATTTGATGATTTATTCCAATTTAAGTAACCCAACCTTCACCCACAGGCATTATGGCAAATATATCATATAAGCAAATAGCCTTATGGTAAGCATGCTATCATGGCATTCACTCACACGCATGCAAGGATGCCAAAGCATAAAGCTCACCGGGTACTCCAAGCCAAAACAAAAACTCATTAGAAATCATGCATGAATCCTAAGTATACAGAAATGCCTAATGCAACACATGCAAAAATGCAACTATAGCAGGCTCGGCTATTCTAAACATGGCACATGGAATGCTACAGCTAACATGTATTCAATTTGGAATTGAAAGTACAATGCAGTTAGTATGATGCGCCGAGCCCGGTACATGCAAAACGGATGAATGATGCAAACATGCTGTCATACTGTATGCTAATTGAAATATGCCCTAATCTAACCATCATAAGCGGATAAATAAAAGGGAAGAAAGACGTGGGGTTGTAAGACATGCATCACACTCACGCACACTTATTACAATACAACACACACACGCACACTTATTACAGTTGTGCCCTCACGCAGGGGGTCCGAATAAATATACAGTCCCAAATAAATAATTACAGTCCCGAATAAATACAAAAATCCTAATTAATTTATAAATTAGTCCGAATAATATACAAATTCCTAATTAATAAACAAATTAACTAAGAAAAACTGTAAAACTGGCGTGCAAGCCAGGGACTGCCTTGCTCCTGATGAATGATGCATGTTTGGGCTGCCTTGCGCGAAAATCCACTGGGATGCCCCAATTAGCCCTTGCGCGGAAATCCACCGGGATGCCTCAATTAGCCTCTGTTTAGCAGTTATTCTTGGAAAGCGTGCCAAACTCTGAAAAGTTGCTGATTCTTCATTTTGCTGTAAGAGAGAGCAGGAAAGGGGCATAGCAATGTATTTTCACAGATATATGCATGCCTCGATCCTCGTGCCACCAATCACGCATATCGAGGCATGATGGCCGAGGAGTCGAATTGCACAATTTAATATGCGATGAATGCACATGAAAACACAACGAGACCTAACTCCATCATGGATGATCCGGATCACTCGGAGTACGAAACGTACCTCGTTTTCCGTGCCCGGGCTAACTCCTATCCCGAACATGATGCAATATGCATGACATACATGAATGCAACTAAGATACAGCCTAGTATACACAATGCTATGAAAATGAGATGTCTCGAAATGCGTGCACACGAGCACGCAAATCGAGAAAATGACATACGCGATGCAAATGACATGGAAATATGATATGGGCTTAAATGCGATCTAAGATACAACCTAGTATGCACTATGCTGTAAAAATGAGATGCCTCGAAGTGCGTGCACACAGGCAGGCAAACCGAGGCAATGGCATACGCAATGTAAATGACATGAAAACATGATATGGGCTTATACCAACAAGAGAGAGCCTCAGCCACACTCACATAGGATGCCGATGGATGAAAATGAAGTGCCTCGAAATGCGTGCACACGGGCACGCAAACCGAGGCAATGGCATACGCAATGCAAATGACATGGAAATATGATATGCAAACATGCTAATGGAATTTCAGCACTGAAATGTGGGGTAAAACAGCCCCGAAATGAGGCGAAAGTACACCCGATTCATGGAATCTCTCCCGAAATGCAAAATTAGGCACATAGAATGAACTACAGCTATACAAAGCATGCATAATTGGTACATGAAATGAAAAGACAGAAGCAAGGCAGCCCCAAAATAAGCATTTTTCCAGTACAAATCATGGCCAAACAGCAAGCAAAGATAGGGCAACAATGGCATGCAAAAATAGGGGCCAAGAGAGGGCAATGGCACGCAAACCGAGGAAATGCATGAATGCAATGCAATATGGCTAAAATGGCATAGAGAATGCAACATGGACTTATACTAACATGAGAGAGCCTCAGCCGCACACACATAAGAGGCCGGTGGATGAAAATGAAGTGCCTCAAAATGCGTGCACACGAGCACACAAACCGAGACAATGGCATACGCAATGCAAATGACATCAAAATGGCATATAGAATGCAACATGGACTTATACTAACATGAGAGAGCCTCAGCCGCACTCACATAAGAGGCCGGTGGATGAAAATGAAGTGCGTCAAAATGCGTGCACACGGGCACGCAAACCGAGGCAATTGCATACACAATGCAATAGCATGGAAATGATATGCAAACATGCTAATGGAATTTAAGCACTGAAATGTGGGGGAAAACAGCCCCGAAATAAGGCGAAAACACACCCGATGCATGGAATAATCCTGAAACATGAATTTTGGGACCCGAAATGGCCTATAGCTATACCAAACATGCACAATATGGATATGCAATGAATAGACAGTAGCAAGGCAGCCCTAAAATAAGCATTTTACCAGTACAAATCATGGCCAAACAGCAAGCAAAGATAGGGCAACAATGGCATGCAAAAATAGGGGCCAAGAGAGGGCAATGAAACAAGTGGTATATGTAAAACCCAAACTGAAAACTTCCCTTCTACAATACCGAAGAGGGACCAAAAATATACACATTTACAGTTTATGGCAGCCCCATAATCAGTATACAAACTTGCTAGAAATGCAGTGAAATGTAAGAAAATGTCCCGAAATGCAACATTAGGCATCCGAAATGGCCTATAGCCATGCCAAACATGCACAACATGGACATGCAATGCAAAGACAGAAGCTAGACAGCCCCAAAATAAGCACTTTTTTAGTACAAATCATGGCCAAACAGCAAGCAAAGATAGGGCAACAATGGCATGCAAAAATAGGGGCCAAGAGAGGGCAATGAAACAAGTGGTATATGTAAAACCCAAACTGAAAAATTCCCTTCTACAATACCGAAGAGGGACCAAAAATATGCACATTTACAGTTTATGGCAGCCCCAAAATCAGTATACAAACATGCTAGAAATGCAATGCAAAATGAGGCTTCAAAAGTGGCTATAACACAAAGTATACAGAATATTCATCAAACAGCCAAAGAAAAGGGGACCAAGGAGAGATATAACATGAAGTAACATATGGAGGTCCCAAACCATGAAAGGCCCTTAATAAAACATGAATAATGGACCAAAATAATACTATTTTTAGTACTGTAAAAAGGCCAAAAACCGAAGCATAATAGGCTGCCAAAACATGCAAGAAAAGGGGACCAAAGAGGGATACAACATGAAGTAGCATATGGAGGTCCCAAACCATGAAATGCCCTTAATAAAACATGAGTAATGGACCAAAATAAGACTATTTTCAGTACTGTAAAAAGGCCAAAAACCGAAGCATAATAGGCTGCCAAAGCATGCAAGAAAATAGCATTTAAGGAAGATATTGAAGCAAGTACAAGATGGGGGGCTCAAACAGAGTTGAGCCCTTAACAAAAAGTGAAAAAGAGCTCAAAAGAAGGCCACTTTCAGTTATGGCCGGAGCTCAAAGCAAAAAGCATATATGGCTAAGAAATGTTGCAAAAATAAGCTCAAAAAAGGGGGAAATGGCAACTCACCCTTGTAGACCAATCTTTGGTTGCTTCTTGGACCAAGTTGCAGCACCTTTAGCCTCTGAGAAGCCCTCCTTGTTGCTGGAAATGGAGTGGTGGTGGTGGTGCTTGGTGGTGATGAAGGAATGGGGTAGAACTTAGGAGCTTTTGAGGAAATTAGAGAGATAGAGGGAGGTTTGGATGCCTATGCTTGAAGCAAATTTTTCTAACCCCTAATACCAATGCTTGCAGCTGGTTATAAGGAGCAAAAGGAGAGGGAGCATGGAAGGAAAGGGTGGGGGAAAAGGACCAAGGCTTTCCCCCACAAAATATCCCCCGGATTGAGATATTTTCTGGGGGATACAGCTATACAGCTGTAAAGTGTGTATTGCAAGGAACATGGCCGACCAGGTTTTGGAGCTGCAGGTGGCCGGCCGGCCACCCCCCCTAGCCGGCCGGCTAGGGGTCAAAAAGGTCAAGTTGAAATAGTGGCCGGCCACCACAAATTGCTGTCCTCTTATGTGTCCTTAACACAACCCTGTGGTTCAAAATTGGCAACTGTAAAACAGGAGGGGCAACAAGCCACTTTCAAGGGGGGGTCAAAAGGGTCAGATGGAATTAATGGCCGGCCACCAACTTTTAGGATCCTCCCATGTGTGTACAACACAGATATGTGGTTCAAAGTTCAAGAAAAAGGGGCCAGGTTGTTCAACATTAGCTCGGAAGTGAGAAAAAACGGGCGTCGGAGGGCGAAAATGGAATATAACTGGTTGCTAAGATAATTGCTGGCCTCCCATCCTCCAGTGACCTTCCTGGTGATAAAACAGAGGTACCTGCCAAAAATGAACGAAAATCGATGCAAAACGAAAGTTCGAGGACCAAAATACGCAGTTTGGGGTCCCGAAAATGGGCTGTTAAGCACCGAAATTGGCATTCGGCCACGAAGTGGGTTTCTCAGACCCCAGTGTCCCTCAAAAGGGAGTAAAAAGGAAGTATGCCAAAAATCAGAACGAACGGAGATGGTTAGGCGGTCCCGAACCGAGGCACACGGCCAACGGTCCTGAAAAACCGGAAACCGGACTCCGAAATGGGCAAAATGGCCTGCGGCCACAAAATGTAGCCCATGGCCACTGAGAGATGGTCTACAGGACCTCTCCCTCCCCTCAGGAAAAGAAACAGAGAAAACCGAGCCTAGTTCGTAAACCGAGGCAAGGCACAGAAGAGGGTTCGGAATTCGGAGGCAGGGCTGACGGCCAAGACTCTGAAACTTCTGAACGAGCACATTATGCAATATCACCAAGTGCTCAACTGGTGACGTCTGAGTCTCAAGGTCGGTCAAAAATGGGGTGTCTACAGTATGCCATATTGCCCATTCCATTGAGTATGCCATGTAGTTCATCGCATTGTATATGCCATGTTATTTGCATTGTGTATGCTTATATTACATTGCATTGTGCATGCATGCTATTAGCCTTGTTAGGTTGTTCGTATTGCATTACATGTTTGCATGCTTAAGTCATGTTGCATATTTGCATGCTTGTGTTGCATTGCATTTTTGCATATTCCTTGTTACATTGCATTGTGCATGCCATGTTATGTGTTGCATTGTGTTTGGAATAAGTGTTAGTCCAAACACGAGAAACGAGAGACGTTTCATACTTAAAGTGATGAAAAGTGCCTTAATTCTCGGTCGCCGACACTCTTGATCTTACATGATAGAGTTATAGGCTTTATGTGTTTACTTGTGCATTCATTTTTACATTGAATTGTGCAACTTCGCCTCTCGGCCATCATGCATTGAAATGCGCAATTGGTGGCCCGAGGGTCGAGAACCACACTCCCTTGAGTTCATGACATGATAGGGAGGGTGGTTGTGCACACATATCTTGCAAATACATTGCCATGCCCTCCCTTGCTCTCTGTTGCAGCAAACTGGAGTTCAGCAGCAACAACTGGTTGGCCAGCCAGAAAAACTAGCTAGCTGATCACTTCTTTCAGCTCTCTGCAAGAAAAGTGGTCGGCAGGTGGCTTGGAAGACCAAAAGTGGTCGGCCATCCTCCCACAGGTCTCCCAAGATGGAGTTTCAGCTTTCTAGAGCTTGGTGCAAGTCTCTGAGGACAATTGAAAACAGAGGCAAATCGAGGCATCACATTGGATTTCCAAACGAGGCGACCGGGCTTGAATGCATTCCTCTCCCTCTGAGGCTCCTGATTTATTGCTTTCCTTAGCTGTCACGCTTAGATAGCTAGCTTTGCTTTGGTTTTTACTTTAATAGTTAAACGCGTTTAGCTATTTCAATTTGTTTTGTAATAATTTGTTAACTAGGATTAGTTAATTAGTTTGTCTTGTAATAATTAGTTTAATTAGCTTAGATTAGCTAGTGAGCATCTTATTCTGTCCCTCCGTCGAGAGGACGCATTATTGTAATAAGCATGCGCGTGTGTGATGCATATATTCCAATTCCCATTTCTTTCTCCCTTTTACTTAACCGCTTACAATGGTTAGTTCTAGGGCATATTTCATTTAGCATACCTTATGCTATGTATGCGTGCATTCATTCATCTGTTTTGTATGCACCGGGCTCGGCGCATCATACTAACTGCATTGTATTTCAATTCCAATTTGAATACATGTACTAAGTTGCATTTCACATGACACTCTTAGAATAGCCGAGCCTATTTTAGTAGCATTTCGCATGTGTTGCATTAGCCATGTAAACATGAACTAGGATCTTGCATGATTTCTAATTAGTTCTTTGTTTTGGCTCGGAGTACACTGTGAGTGTTTACGCTTTAGCATACTGCATGTGTAATGTTGTCATGAAAGCATGCTTGCCATGAGGCTAACTGCTTATCTGATATAACTGCCTAAATGCCTGTGGGTGAAGGTTGGGTTACATGAGTTGGAACAATTCTTGAAAATCCCTTATTTAGCCTACTTACGAGTAGCAAACTTCAAACTATTTTCAAACAAACGAATATGCAATGTTTTGTTCCAAATTAGTCGATCTAGTCTATACTTGTATGCTGTGCGCATCATATGTGTTTTCAAAAATAACATATCATGTTAGCAGAGGCCGATCTTTGATCGGGCGAGCGGGGGTGCTCATTACATGTCCTTCCCCTCTCGTACCCAAGTTCCCGAGCCAAGGCAACTTTGGTGATGACGGACACGTGGCCTTAGGCACGAGTCAGGATTTCCTAAATTCTCCCAAAATAAAATATTTAGGTGGCGACTCTGTATCTGGAAAAGTAGTTCATGTTTGGCAAACTCAGTGAAGCATCTGATGCCTCTGGAGGCAGGCAAGATATGTTTCTAGGGATGGTACCTCTCTGGATCGAAAGGCCGTACCCTCAGCGGTAGCAGCTCTGGCTCGGCCTCAAGCTCAAACTCTACCTAAAGGTCTGCCTCAAGGTCAGCTGCTGGCTCTACTACCCCGGGAATAGGTGGAACTACTGAAGGAGTCTCTGGAGAAGCCTCATCATATGGTACATCATCCGCCATCTGAAAATGGGTGCGAAGTAGGTGAAAAAGTGAAGAAAAATGAAGAAAAGAGGGAAAACTTAGATAAAGTCAACCCTAGAGAGAGAAAATGGAAGAAAAAGTCAAAGCTCAGGAAAAGGCACAAAACCCGAGAGAAACTCGAGGGAAACAAGCCTAGAATAGTGAAAATGAAGGAAAAGGCATCGAAATCAAATTTCAATCAGTTCAAAGTGAAGAGAACAAGGAAGGTTTAGCGAATCAACTTTGCGTGGGGAGTTGGAAAACGCATAGAAAGAGCAAATCTAGAGAGGAGTGTCTAAAGATAGAGGGAGAAGAATTTCAGGCATGAGGAAGTGAGGAAATGAAGTGTGGAGGTGTGTATTTAAAGACCCGAGCCAAACGGTCAAATTTGCCCCCGCATTGCCATCGTTGGCCGGCAGGTGGCCAACAAGGCTCACCAGTGGCCGGTACTTGGCCAGAAGCCTCCTCTTGTGGCTGGCCTATGGCTGGTGACCTCCCATGGGGTCCTGATGCTGTTTTTGTGTCCTTGGTTTCCAAGAAGTGTAGGGATGGTTCACTGTATGGTTCAGATTGTCTCCACGGAAGCTCAAAACTGTGTTTTCGGTGTCCGATGTTTATCACTTGTTAACATGAACGAGGTGTATCCTTTAAACATATTGTAACTCTTCCGAGAGGTAAATCCGAAATTTTTACTGAATTTGTTTTTTGTCAAATTATGCTTTTGTACACTCATGTCACTTTGTTGCATAGAATATGCATTTCACAAATGTTGTTACATAAGATATGCATTTCACATATATGTTGCATGCGCGTCTAGCATCCGTTATGAATCATATATAGAATATGCTGTCGTTCTTGTTTTTTGCATGGAACATGCAATTAACATTGTATCTCTTTCGCTTGTATTGCATGGAACATGCATTCTTATTGTATCGCACTTGTTAAGTTTCTTTCTTGCACATGCACGATATTGTATGTACAGTACATTCAGAGGAGTTCGAGTTGAAGTCTTTGTGCATCTATCGCACACATTCACTTTGTGCATCTATTGCACTTGTTCACCTTCGTGCATCTATCGCACACCCCTCTCTTTTACCTTGGGACGTACAAGTATGCGCCCGAGTGTTGTTTCTCAGGATGCGTGAAATGCGGCCTTGGGCAGGTTTTACCTCAAGACGTACGAAGTACGCACCAGAGTGTTGTTTCTCAAGATGCGTGAAACGCGGCCCTGGGCGGGTTTTCCCTCAGGACGTATGAAGTACACGCCCGAGTGTTGTTTCTTAGAACGCGTGAAACGCGACCCTGGGTGGGTTTTACCCTGGGACGTACGAAGTACGCGCTCAAGTGTTGTTTCTCAGGACGCGTGAAACGCGACCCTGGGCGAGTTTTACCTCTGGACGTACGAAGTACGCACCTGAGTGTTGTTTCTTCGGACGCGTGAAACACGGCCCTGGGAAGGTTTTACCTCGGGATATACGAAGTACGTGCCCAAGTGTTGTTTCTCAGGACGCGTGAAACGCAGCCCTGGGCAGGTTTTGCCTCAGGACGTACAAAGTATGTACCTAAGTGTTGTTTCTCAGGACACGTAAAACATGGCCCTGGGCAGGTTTTACCTTGGGATGTACGAAGTACACGCCCAAGTGGTTGTTTCTCGGGACATGTGAAACACGGCCCCAAGCGATTTTTCTCAGGACGTGCGAAGCATGGTCCTGAGCGGTTGTTTATCTCGGGATATGTGAAACGCAAACTCGTGCGGTTCTTTTGTTTCTCGAGATACGTGAAACACGACCCTAAGTGGTTTTCTTACTTTCTCGGGATACATGAAACGTAACCCTGAGCGATGTTTTCTTTTCTCATCTTTTGCTTTCACATGGCTAGAGTGTGGTTTTATCTTCTTTAAGCTTGAAGCTGCTCATTCATGTGTTGTTATCTTGCTTATTATAATCATTCTCGCTTATTGCATTTGTTATTCTTATTGCATCATCTCGCATGATCATAAGTTTTCAAAATAGTTGGCTTTGCGTAGCGTGTAAGTCCAGCTTTCAAAGTTGCATGGTGCATATCATTTGCATCTTGCCTACGAACTATGCTAGTTTGATTCCTTGCAAAGGGATACATAGGCAGCCTACGGGTGCAACCATTTATTTCTGTCTTGATTGCTTGTCCAAGTCTTATGGCCTTGTCAAAATGGGTCGTCTCTGGGCTTTAACATTCACTCACGTCATTTCATGACTCCGAGTTCTGTCAAAGAGGGGTAACTATAGACACCCCATTTCTGACGGCCCTTATGACTTGGACGTCCTTGCAGGAACACCCGACGATGAGTCTGTTTGCTCGCCAAGTGCTTGAAGTCCTCAGCGGAGCGCAACAACTTTGAGCCTTTCAAACCCTGCACCCTTTTTGTCTCATTTTTAGATCATGCCTTGGTGTTTCCATCCTGTAATCTCTGGTGGCTTGCTGGCCATCCCTAGAGGTTGTCGGCCATCACTTTTGGTTTGCCGGCCACTGATGAGGCTTGTCGGCCACCAGTGATGGCCGGCTGGCCACCTGTGATGGCCAGCCAGCCACTAGTGTGTTTTACAGATATTTTATATCAGTTATTTGCACAGATGCATGCATCTGTCCACACGTGTAGGGCTGGATCTCCTTGAGGGAATTTCATGTTTTCTATATACACAGACCCCCTCTCTCTTGTAGCAAGGTTAGAAAATTTAGGACTCAAAAATTTCTCTCTCTCTCTCTCTCTCTAGCATTTCTCTACACTTTAGCCGCCAATTCCTTAACCTTTGCCTATAAACCCGTAACCAAATTTCACCATCTTTGAGATGAGGTGTTCTTGAGCTTGGTTTGAGCTCTAGAGGGTGTACTTGCTTGGTTTTGTAGCTTGGAACTACTCTTCTCTTCAAGAGGTATAATATTTGTTTTATTAGCTTGCTTTGCATACTTGTTTTTCTATCTTTTTCCCACTTTTTTGGGGTTGTTTTTGGGCTATAAAAACTCTATCTTTGTGGGCTGAAATTTGTGGTTTTAAGCCATTTAAGGTAGGGGTGGTTCACCCTTCTTTGTACCTTGTTTGTAAGGCCTTTGCACTTATGTTTCCCACTTTCAAACTATCTTTTTCCAAGCTTTTAAACACTGACTTTCAGAGCTTTTTCAGTGGTGAAAAGCATGTTTTGAAGTCCAAATTTGAGGGGCTAGCCTCCCCTCCTTGTGTCTTGTTTGCTAGCCTAATTAGCTCCATGTGTTAGCTTATTTTTCTAGCTTGTTTTAGCTTAATTCCAACATGTTTTAGCCTCTGATTTGGACTGTTTTAACTCTGTTTTGAGTTGTTTAAGTGATTTGAGTCTTGTTTTGCATGTCTCTAGTGCAATAGTCCTCACAAGCTTGGTGTTTTGGGCCTTTGGACACCACTTGTTTGAGTTGATTGCATTGTGTTAGTTCTTTTCGCACTTAATTTCAGCAAGCATAATCTCTGCAACCTTCCTCCTTTCTTGGCTTTTAATTTTGCTTTGAAAGTGATTTCAAGTCACTTGCTTGCCTAAGTGTGATATTAAGGCTTCATAGTTAATGGTTTAATCCCTCAAAGGGTTCATTACCAACGGTATGATGCTTCTTTCATACCCAAAGCAACTTGTGTTTTGAGCCCTCTTTTCGTTAGAGTGCTTTAATTAACCTAACAGACTTAATTGGATTAAAGAATGGTTGGTAAGTTAAAATCAGTATCTGAAACTTGGCACTAAAAGTGAGCAAGATAATAACTTGGTGTGTTCAATCGGACATTAATTGAGCACATGAAGCTTGGACCATTTCATACTTGCTAGTGATGAAATGATCGAAATCTCCAAGGTCAACTTCTTTACTTGATCTTTCATGAAAGGGGGAAGGTTTATGTCTTGTTTTGCATTTATTGAGTTTGCACCTCTTGAGTCACAAGCCATCATGCAATGAAATTGCTTGAGTTGGTGGTTTGTGGCTTACATTCACCGCTCCTTGGATTTGCTTACGAAAAGGAGGGGTGAGTTGTGCAAATAAACCTTTGAAATACCCATATATGCTATGTTTGTCCTCTGTTGCAACAAGATGAACCTGTGCATCAGTGGCCGACAGGCCACTTTTCATGGCCTACAGGTGGCTAGCAGACCACCTTTGATGGCCGGCAGGTGGCCGGCAATCTTTACCAGTGGCCGGCTGGCCACTGATGCGAATCTCAGCAAAGTGTTGGTAAGATGCAGCAAAGTTTGTTCTGGAAATGTTCAACTGTTCAAACAGAGGCATTCGGGAGCAAAACGGTGGTCTTTTCAGTTGATATCCTAGCATGCGCATGCACATCCTTCATTTCCTGAGGCAAAGTAGTTAATTGCTTAGTTTAATTATTTAGTTTACCTACACTTGTGTTGTAATTATTTAAATAGTTAGCTTACTAGTTAGATAATTCCAGTGTTGTAATAATTAGTTAATTAGTTTAGCTAGTTATTCATTTTGGTTTGTAATAGTTAGCTTAATTAGCCTTAGCCTAGCTTAATTAGTTGCTAGTTCGCTTAGTTTATTCATTCGGACTCTCCTTTGTGAGAGCATAATGTAATAATGTGTATGTCTTCCAACCCCACGTCTTTCTCCCTTTTATTTATCCGCTTTTGATGGTTAGATTAGGAGCATCACATTTCGTTTAGCATACCTTATGCTTGTATCCATTCATTTTGTCTTGCATGCACCGAGGTTCAGCGCATCATTCAAATTGCATTGCATTCAATACATCTTTGAATACGTGTTAAGCATCATGTTATTTAAATTGATCCATATGCAATATTAGTAGTCAAGCCTTTTAGTTGCATTATTGCATTTGTTGCATTAGTCATGATTGTATAGTTAGGAATCATGCATTTTTTCTAACTAGTTTCTTTTCTTGGCTTGGAGTACTAAGTGAGTTTTTAGTGCTTTAGCATACTTGCATGAGTGTGAGTGACTACCATGACTAGCATGCTTTGCCATAAGGCTAAGTGCTTAATTGTTGTAACTGTTTGAGTGCCTGTGGATGAAGGCTTGTTGCTTGAATTGGAATTATTCAATGAATGTATGTTTTAAGCCCACTTTGTCAAGTGGCAAATTCGCAAACTTTAAAACCGCTTTGTTAAGTGGCAAATTCAAACCCTTTCCAAAAAACAAACATGAAATTGAATTGTTCCAATTCGGGCAAACTAGTCTATACTTGTATGTGCGCATCGCACAGTAAGTGCTAGCCTAAATAAACCGGGACAAGAGCATATAATGTTGATAAAAATCATATCATTATTAGTAGAGGTCGATCTTTGATCAGGCGAGCGGGGCTGCTCAAATGTATTCGTGACCTTCCCCTCTCGTATCCAAGTTCCCAAGCCGAGGCAACTTTGGTAATGACAGACACATGGCCATTGGCACGAGTCATAGGTTTCCTAAATTTCCCCAAAATAAAATATTTAGGTGGTGTAGACACCCCATTTTTGACCGACCTTAAGACTCAAACGTCATCGATTGAGCACTCAATGATGGTGCATGTTGTGCTCGTTCTGAGGTTTCGGAGTTTCGGCTGAGCGCCTTACCCCCGGACCTCGGGACCCTTTTGTGCTTTGCCTCGATTTGTGAATCAGGTTTTGTTTTTTCTTCCCGAAGGGAGGGAGAGGTCTCGTAGACCATCTCTCAATGGCCGTAGGCTACTTTTCATGGTTGTAGACCACTGTTCCCGTTTGGAGACCAGTTTTTGATTTTCGGAGTCGTCGGCCGTGCGCCTCGGTTCGGGACCGCTTAACTTTCTCCGTTTGGCACGTTTTTTTGAAGAGCTTGAACATTTTGAACCTTCATTTTAGCTTCTTGAGGAAGCTTGAACCTTTCGAACCCTTGTTTTAGCTTCTTGAGGAGGCTTGAACGTTTTGAACCTTCGTTTTAGCTTCTTGAGGAAACTTGAACCTTTTGAACCCTTATTTTAGCTTCTTGAGGAAGCTTTAACCTTTGTTTTAGCTTCTTGAGGAAGCTTGAACCTTTTGAACCCTTGTTTTAGCTTCTTGAGGAAGTTTGAACCTCTTGAACCGTTGCTATAGCTTCTCCAAGAAGCTTGAACCTTTGCCCTAGCTTCTCCAAGAAGCTTGAACCTTTTGCTCTAGCTTGAACCCTCTTGTTTCTCTATAAGAGAGGGCCTCCATCTCCTTTAGAGAGGTTGAAAAAAAAAATTGTCTAAGGAAAAGCACATATATCTCTCTATATCTCTACATTCTAGGCTTAGAAAGGGTGTTTGTTCTTGGCCTTTAACACCACACCTCATAGCCACACACCTTGGAGGGTCTTGAGAGGTCTCAAAGAGCTGGTTTTTGGTCCAAGAAGCTACTGGTTCTGCTGAAGCTACAAGGGTAACACACTATTCCCTCTTATAAGCTTTATTTTGCTCCATCTTTTAGCCATAATTTCACGCATATTTGAGCGTTGGTGTAAACTGAAAAAAGTCTTTTTTTGAGTTCCTTTTCATGTTTGTTTAAGGTCACTTTGTTGTTGGGGGTCATCTACCCCCTTGCATGCTTCATTTTGCCTTGTTTTGAGCCATGCATGAAGGCCTTTGTATTGATCTTTGTTTGGTCTTTTGACCACTAAAATCCAGCGGATTTTCAGTGGTTAATTTGCTATTTTGAGAGCCAAAATCAAAGAAGGGTGACCCACTGTCTCCTTGTCTTGTTTTCTAGCATATTTGGCCTAACAAAGGAGCCTATACTTGCATGCCTCCAAGCCTTGTTTCAGGCCTTTTTAGGTGTTTTTTAGGACCTGCATAAGCTCTGTCTAGAGCTGATTTTGTCATATTGGATGTCCACCTTGCATGTGTAGAACAATCCTCTTCATAGCTTATCAAAGGAGCATGTCATTCTTGCATGCATTGACCAAGTTTCAGTGGGTTTTTGGACTTTATTTGGCATGTCATACCTCTGTCTTATGCTAGTTTAGTAGCCTCTTGAATGCTTCACATGCTTGTAGTGTAAATCCTCTTCACTAGCTTGTAATGCATGTTGTTTTGGCCTTTGATTCTAGCATATTTTGGACATGTTCTAAACTGATTTTGTGCATGTTTTGGAATGCCTCAGCTTTGTTTTTAGGCCTCATGGCCGAATGATGTTTGCTATGCATGGTTGTAGTTCAATATCCTTGCCTAGCTTTGAGTTTTGAAGCCTATTGCATGCGTATTTTGAGGTGTTTCCATGTTTTAGCATCATTTTGAATCATATTTCAAAGCTTATATGTATGCCATATTCCCATGTTTTCCACTCTTTAAATGTGTTTGAGAGTTATGCATGAATACCTCATTTTTGGACCATTGCATGAGCTTCATTTCCATGCTTTGCGAGCCATCATTTTAGTCCATATTTGCTACTGTTTTGGCCTGCATAAGGACTATTTGGGGCTGGTTTGGCCATTTGATTATTGCTTTGCATGCCTATAATGTAATCCACTTCACCAGTTTCGGTATTTGGGCCATCTAGCATGCATTGTCTGAGGTGTTTGCATGATTCGGGACCATCTTGCATGTCATTTCAGAGCTAGAAAATATGTGATTGTATGCCATATTTCATGCTTACCATGCTTTGGTGGAGTTGCACTTTGTGCCTTAGGTTTGGTCCCTTGCATTAATACATGTTTGCATGTGTGTTGTTGCTTCATTTTCATCATGTATGGCCACTGATTTGAGTGTGGCTGAGGCCCATTCATTTTAGTTTGAGTCCATCTTGCATTATGTATGCCATATCCATGTTGTCACATGCTTGATCGTCACATTGTGTATGCCTTGTTCATGTCATCGTGCATGTCCATCTTCGTATATGCATTGCGTATGCCATATAGTTCATGTGCATTGAGTATGCCATTCTTAGTTCATAGCATTGTGTATGCTAGTTGCATGTTTGCATATCATCCCTTGCATGCTAGCATGATTAGGTTGCATTGCGTTTAGGATTGCATGCTAGTCGTATTGTGTATGTCATGTGTATTGCATTATGTTTGGAATAGGGTTTAGTCCAAACACGTGAAACGAGGGACGTTTCATACTCCAAGTGACGAAACGTGCCTCGATTCTCGGTCGCCGACACTCCAGATTACCCATGATGGAGTTTAGGCCTTGTTGTGTTTATATGTGCATTCATTTTACATCGAGTCGTGCAATCCGACTCCTCGGCCATCATGCATCGAGATGCGTAATTGGTGGTACGAGGATCGAGGACTGCACTCCCTGGAGCTTGTGCAATGATGGGGAGAGTGGTCATGCACACATATGTTAAAAATACTTCGCCATGCCCCTTTCTCACTCTCTGTTGCAGCAAACCGGAAACCAGCAACAAAAACGGGCCAGCAGCCTTCTGGAGCTTTGTACAGTGTTCTGGGACCAGTTGCAAATAGAGGCAAATCGGGGCATCGCGATGGATTTCCCGACAAGGTGACTTGAGCATGCATGCATCCCTATCATTCGGAACAAAGCTGAGGCAGTCCATTTTGTTTAGTTTGCATGCTAGTTTCCTTACTTACTTAGTTAATTCGTTATTTATTTTGGTTGTGTAATAACTAGTTTAGTTAGCTTAGATTAGCTAGTTGGTTCTGTATTATTTATTCGGACCCTCCGCGAGAGGGTGAACTTTGTAATAAGTGTACGTGTGTGTGATGCATGTCTTCCAACCCCGCATCTTTCTCCCTTTTATTTACCAACTTATGATGGTTAGTTTTAGGGCATGTTTCAATTAGCATCTCTATGTTCGCATGATTGAATCCATTCATCTGTATTGCACGCACCGGGCTCGGCGCATCATGCTAACTGCATTGTATTTCAATTCCAAGTTGAATACATGCATCGATTGTTACATCTCATACGCCATGTTAGAATAGCCGAGCCTATTGTGGTTGCATTCTTGCATGTGTTGCATTGGGCATTCTTAGCATAATTAGGATTCATGCATGATTTCTAATTAGCTTCTTTCTTTGGGTCGGAGTACTCGGTAAGTGTTTATGCTTTAGCATCCTTACATGTGTGTGAGTGACTACCATGATAGCATGCTTACCGTGAGGCTATGTGCTTATGTGATATAACTGGCTGAATGCCTGTGGGTGAAGGTTGGGTTGCTTGAGTTGGAATAATTCGTCGAAACCCGTGTTTTAGCCTACTTGCCAGTAGCAAACTTCAATCCATTTTCAAAACAAACGGATATGCAATGTTTTGTTCTTACTCAAACGATCCAGTCTATACTTGTATGTTGTGTGCATCACATAGTAATTCTAGGCTAATAACCGGAATAAGAGCACATAATGTTTTCAAAACTCGATATCATGGTTAGTAGAGGTCGATCTTTGATTGGGCGAGCGGGGGTGCTCACAAAGTGACCTTCCCCAATCGTACCCAAGTTCGAGAGCCGAGGCAACTTTGGTGATGACGGACTCGTGGCCTTAGGCACGAGTCAGGGTTTCCTAAATTCCCCCAAAATAATATATTTTGGTGGCGACTCTGTATCTGGCAAAGCAGTCCATGTTGGGCACTTCTTTCTAAAAATCAGTTTTTCAAAACGATTTGCCGGATTTGGACTCTTTGATGATTCATCGGTCTTGCATTGCACTCCGCGAGAATAGATACAGGACCATGACATTGAGTCCAAACTGTAGTAAGCCCAATGAACAAAACGGGATTCCCTCCCGGGACGTTCAGTGACGTCTACAGTTTCTGGCTACTCTGCTGGGGAGTTAGAGAACTTGACCCGAACTCATGACATCTTGTTTTGATTACACTTATGTGTTTCTTTGCGTTGCATTTGCATTGGTGCGTCTAGGACACCGTGTTTGCCATCTGCTATTCCTGAACGATTTTTCGGAGGCTCGCTTTGAGAAGCGTGCCATAAGGGTGACAAGTTACGGGCTCTGCCACGATGGGAACACAAACCCCGATTTTTACCGGGGCACCCTTTTTGACCATTCGACCTAGTACATATCGGAATCCATAGTGACCATTCCAAACTAGGACAGGTTGCTTACCCGATTGTAGGTTGTTTGAAACCGCTGCGTGCTTAGTGAAACCCTAGCTCCTAACAAAATAGGACAGGGAAACCCTACCCCAATATAGGGGTGTTTTGGGCTCTCACTTGCTTGCTAAGTGCTTTTAGAGTGCGTTTCGACAGGAATGCATGTATCATTTTACAAGTCTGAGTATCAGGCCTGAGGGCACCAATATTTGGGAATCAGTTTTACCTGAGGGTATCAGTTTACAGGCAGAATTTGGGGCAGAATTCAGTAGAGAGCACAGTTATTCAGCTTTGCTCATATCTGTTTTGGTGAAATCAGGCTGAGATGCTGTCTATTTTCTTCTTTTGCAAGGTAGTCACGGAACCATAGCTTTAGAAGGCTCCAATATCCCCCGGTACATTGGGCTTGTGTTGATAGACTTTGTCAGGTCAGAGATTTAGTTCAAGGGCAAATCAGTGTTCCTTCGCAGGGTAAAAAGGCCAGTCAGGCACAGATCATCAGTTCAATAGTCTTCGGATCAGCAGTCATTATCCATCTCACCTGTGTGCAGTTGGGTTGAGATATCTGTTTTTACCACAGAGATAGATATACTGATAGATCAGTTAGATCATGGCAGTATGGCAGGAATGAAGGAGATGATGCGTCAACTCCAAGAAAGTATGAAAACCATGCAGCAGGACGCTGTTCGTCAAGCCGAATTTGGCAAACAACAGGCCGAGGTCATGGCTCAATAGGCAGAGTTAATTGCCAGGCTACAACAGCAAACCAGAGCATCTGCGTCATACCAGGTTCCTCCCCCACCAAGAGTCCCAATACCCGGGGAGACGGCGAATGTCCAGAATGTCCAGGAGGATACAGACATTCCAACGGGGCCACCTCCGCCCCCGATCCTACCTCAACTATCCAAGGCACCCACGCCTATCAATCTGCCGGATTCTCCCTTCGAGTTCGAGGTAAACCCCACGACATTAAAAGTGAGCAAGCTTGAGAAGCTGTTCAAGAAATCTCAAGGTGTGAAGTCCATTCCGGACATTGAGGACGAGTATACTGATGCGGCCGTAACTTTGCCGGACTGGTTTAAGATGCCACATATCGACCGCTTTGACGGATCTAGGGATCCCATGGTGCATTTGCGACTGTTTTAGGACATACTAAGGCTGATGGGCCTCACCAGATTATAGAAGCTTTCTTTATTCGGCCGGACCCTGTCAGGTGTAGCGGCCATTTGGTATGCAAAATTGGAAGATTCCGTTAAAAGGAATTGGGAGGAAATGGCTGAGGCCTTCACAGCTTAATACTCCTATAACATGCTGATTGAGATTACAACCCGTGATCTTAAGACCACTAGGCAAGAGCCGAAGGAGAGTTTCTCCGATTTTGTAACCCGGTGGAGGGCTAAGGCCTTGATGATGACCATCAGGCCTGTTGACAAAGATCAGATTCGGATGGTTGTGCGCAACCTCCAGCCCAAGCTCATGCAGAAGATGATCGTTCTCCTCCTCTCCACCTTTGCAGATCTACATAAGATTGGAGTACAGATCGAGGACGCTATGAAGCAGGGCCTCATTGACCAGGAGAACGAGCAGCCCAGGAGGGCGTTTTCCCGCAGTTCGAATGCGACCACCAGTGCTGATGCAGCTACAAGATCTTCTGAAGTGGGCATGGTCACCACCAACGCATCAAAAATAGCTACTCCATTCACCGGTGCATTCGGAAGTAGCTCACAAAAAACCAAATATCCACCTCGAGTCAAGAGGGTTTTTATCCCACTTTATATGCCTTTGTCAAAGGCTCTAGAGGTCTTACTCCGAAAAGGACATCTGAAATCGTTGGAACAACAGCCTCTACCCGATCCTATCCCTCCAAAGCATGACCAGACTAAGTACTGTGCCTACCAACAACAAACCGGTCATGACACTGACAGTTGCTTTCGTCTTCACCATGATGTACAGGATCTGTTTGACAACAGGGTCATCGCCGCACCAGTCTTGCAAAGTCTATCGGCACTTGATCAGTGAACTTATGGAGGATAATGTGACTATGTGATCGAGGGATGAACCACATGCGGATGGCGCTCGATTTACTCCAGATGTGGCGTATGGCACGCACTGTTTTGAGCATTTGTGAATGTTGGTTTTTGCACTTCCTGACTTGGGTATTGAGTCAGTCTTGTTGTGTTGTATTGAGCCAGTCTTTTTGTACAGAGTCAGTCTTTTCTTACTGAGTTAGTTAGGTCTGTCTTGTTGTACCGAGTCAGTCCTATTTTGTTGGAGTCAGGTGATTTGGGGGGTGTTACCTTGGACATCACTTGCTTGTTTTGTGTTTGTCTTTTTGTTTTCTTTTAAGTCTGTTTCTGCCTTGGAGCCAGTAATGCCAACAGATTTGAATGAATAGCAGTGATTTTCACACTCTTGTGTTTACTTCTGCCTTGTGCTAGTTGTGCCAGAAGTTCTGAATGAGATGGCAGTATTTGACTAAAAACTGTGTCTTTTCTGTGCTTTGAAATCATTACATTGACCTGAGTTTTTCAAAACTTTTTGAACATGTTGATGAAAACAAAGAGGAAGGAATTCCTCGGGATTTGCAAAAAATTTGATCAATTGAGAGAAAGAGAGGCATGCTAAGCCCTTAATGATTGAGATCATGTTTGTTAATGTGAGTGTTGAGAAGGATCCTGGCTTGATCCAGATTGGTTCTGCATTGTCTTCGACGCAAGCGATTAGTCGCTTTCTTAAAAGATTTCATAAAATGTTTTGCGTGGTTCTACGAAGACCTGTATGGAATCGCTCTTGAGATTGTGCAGCTTAGGATCGCTCTCAGCCTCGAGACTCAACCCCTTTGCTTCCAAACCTTGAACCTTAATTCAGAATGTTCAACGGTCAACCACAATATAAGGCCCATGTGGCCGAATCAGAAGCAGCCCATGAACTAGAGGCGAGAATATCAGATGTGATCAAAGGAAGCTTGCGAAGCTAGATCAAAAACAGCCCTTGAACTAGGGGCAAAAATGTTAGATGCGCTCGAAGAACCGAAGATGGATCATTCTACAAATCAATGAAGACTGACAAGAATGCCAAATCCCAGAAGGGAGGAAAGAAGAAAGTCTGTGCTGAAGGACAACTGAGTTCCTATCCACCACACTAGGGGCAAGTTCAGCCCCCATTGGATGGACTCCTACATCATTAGTGAACATCAGCCATTCTCCTGGATTCAGATGACTTCAGGATCTCAAAACCATTTGACATGGACAAAGTTACACTTTTACCCTTGAGAGGTTCGCTGGGCCGAAAACCTGGAAGGCCGAACCAAGCAAAAGTTAGAGCAAGAGAAAGAAGAAAAAAAACAAAAAAAAAAGGAAAATGTAAAGAATAAAAAAAAAATGAAGAAGAAAAATGAAGAAAATGAAAAGAAAAGATGAAAAAGAAAAAAGAAGAAAAATGAAAAGAATTAAAAAGAAAAGAAGAACAAAGCTCGCAAGGTTGAAAATCCAGAAAGGGCGGCCTTGGCAAAAGTTAGAGCTCAAAAGGAGAGGTTAATACTCGAGTGTGCCTTACCCTAACTATGTAAGGCTTGATTCCCATGTTTGGGATACGTAGGCAACTTCATTCTGAAGTCCAGCCATAAAACACTTCAAATTCAATTGTCCTGTCTATGAGATTGAACGAGCCATCTTTGTCATTTCTGTATCCAAGAGTTCGGTTGTGACCTTCACCATAAGAACTGGTTACAGTGCGCTGCGGTACTATTCAAACAAGGGGCAACTTTCCGTTGCCATACAGTGTTCTGCGGTGCTATTCAAACAAGGGGCAACTTTCTGTTGCCGTGCAGTGTCCTTCAGACAAGGGGCAATTTTTCATTGTTTTTGGATCTGAGGTTGTGCATCTCAAGAGTCAATTCCATGTTGGTCAAGCAGTGGCCCTTTGCAAAAACAGTTTTTGAGAATTTTTACTGAGGTTGACTAATTTTCTTGAAAAGTTTTCCATTTTTCAAAACTGGACCACTTCTTGGACCCAAACAAGGAAAATTTTCAGTGCTCATAGCCTGACTTGCATGATTTTAAATCAGAAAATTGAACAAACATGTTAATCTAACTCTCATTTTGGTCAAAATTGTTTTAGTAGAAAGCCAAAAACAAAAAAATGGTCAAAATGATGAACTAGGGGCACAGTTGAGTAAAGTTTTCTGTCTTTTCCCCTTTATCAACGCACTCACCAGAAAGGGCATCATACCTACCGGAAAAGGGCACCACTGAAGCTGACCGCAAAAGGGCAAAAAGCTCTCACATCCTCCAACCAACGAGGTATCAAGCCAAGTGCGAAGCACGAACTGGAATGGGGCAAGATATTCCACTCCCTCATCTAGACAAGATCTAATCACGTCTAAACTCCCTAGCAGAGCATCGTCAACCGATGTCAGCTGCAGATTCGCTACACACCCAGTTGTAGCGTAGCCCCTCTATGGGAAAAACTCACTGTTGTGAACAAGAAGAAGAATCTAGCGGACGGCTGGGGGCAAGAGCCCGCAACTTTCTGTTTATCCATCAACCGCCCAGGGGAGGGATAAAAAAATGAGAGATTGAAGAATAGAGAGATGTGCACTGAGAGGAAAAGTGAGGAAAGGGCTTTTTCAGAAAAACAAAGCCTGAGGGCCGAGTGATGTGAGAATCACAAATGAGAAAGGGTGGGAAACAATACCCGAAGAAACTGGCTCCTCGTGACCCAAGAGATCTCTCGTCTTTGGAATACGTCTGAGTGTCGAGTCTTTTGTTTTGTTTGTCTCGATTCTTGTTTTGAGTCGTTTCGAGTGTTACCCGATGTGTTTAGGTTGTTTACCTTTTACTTTTCTTTCTCGAGTCGTTTTCGCTGTGTACAGTCATAGGCTCAATACCCGGTTAAGAACTCATCTCTTAATTTCAAAAAAATCATTTTGTGCCCAGAGTACTATGCCATTCTCCACATTTGTGCAAAACAGGATTCGTTCTTTCATAAAACTTCAGGGTTCGACCCAGGTCACATGAGAACAGTAGAGCAAGGACCTATCTGAAGCTATATAGATTCCAGACTACAAAGCAAAAGAAACGAGGGAAAATTCGGAGCATCTGAGTGTGTTTCAACTTCTACAAGTTCCGTCATTGCATCCCGTCCGTCCAGAATGAGCTGTGTGTTCAGAATGAGTAATGTGCTGTTACGGGCTGTGTGTTCAGAATAAACGGAGTACTATGTTATGAGCTGTATGTTCAAAATAAACCAAGTACCGTGTTGTGAGCTGTGTGTTCGGAATGAGCAGTGTGTCATACAAGCTGTAAGTTCAAAGCGAACAGAATACTATGTTGATTGTTTTAGAGCCAGGATGGCAATTAGAAGTACTCACCTTGAGGACCATTCCCGTCAGAATAGAGCTGTTTACCGCCACTCATTCCATGAGGGGCTTTCTAAAGTGCCACTTTGTTTGTTTATTGCATTCCCTAAACATCATGCTCTGCATTGCTTGTAAAATGCATTGTATCATCGCACTTATTGCATTTATTTGCATCTTGTGTTATCTTGTATCGTTTATCCTTTTACGCTGAGCAGCATTTAAGATCGTTGCCCTCCGAGGCTTTCTCAGGTTGCGTTGTGCGTGCACCTGGGTGGTTGTTTTCGGTCCTCTTCTTACGTTTTCAGCGTGGTTAGAGTGTTCCTTTCCTTACACGATTTCAGCATGTTTGGAATTCATCTTAGCTTGCATTGTTATGCACGCTCCTTTCCGAAACACCGGGATATGTCCCTATGTTTCTCCCTCTTTGGTTAAGAGCATTTGGAATACGTTTCAATGCTTGAGCCATTCCGAAACACCGGGATACGTCCCTATGTTTCTCCTTCTTTTTGAAACACCAGGATACGTCTCTATGTTTCTTCCTCTGTGGTTAAGAGCATTTGGAATACGTTCCAATGCTTGAGCCATTCCGAAACACCAGGATACGTCTCTATGTTTCTCCTTCTTTTTGAAACACCAGGATACGTCCCTATGTTTCTCCCTTTTCGGTTAAGAGCATCTGGAATACGTTCCAATGCTTGAGCCATTCTGAAACACCTAGATACGTCCCTATGTTTTTCCTTCTTTTAGAAACACCGGGATACGTCCCTATGTTTTTCCTTCTTTTTGAAACACCAGGATACGTCCCTATGTTTCTCCATTTTCGGTTAAGAGCATCTGGAATACGTTCCAATGCTTGAGCCATTCCGAAACACCGGGATACGTCCTTATGTTTCTCCTTCTTTTTGAAACACCGAGATACGTCCCTATGTTTCTCCCTTTTCGATTAAGAGCATTTGGATTACATTCCAATGCTTGAGCCATTCCGAAACACCGGGATACGTCCCTATATTTTTTCTTCTTTTCGAAACACCGAGATACGTCCCTATGTTTCTTCCTTTTCGGTTAAGAGCATTTGGAATACGTTCCGATGCTTGAGCCATTCCGAAACACTGGGATATGTCCCTATGTTTCTCCTTTATTCCAAAACACTGGGATATGTCCCTATGTTCCTCCTTTATTCCAAAACACTGGCATATGTCCCTATGTTTCTCCTTTTTCCGAAACACTGGGATATGTCCCTATGTTTCTCCTTCTTCCCAAAATACTGGGATATGTCCCTATGTTTCTCCCCTCTCACCTGCATTGTCATGCACACTTTATCTGCGTTGTTATGCATCCCCTTCGCATTGTTATGCGTCACACTTACGTTGCATTGTCATGCATCCCTCGACTTGCGTCATTACGCACTTTTCACTTGCATTGCTATGCATATTCCTAACAATATTGTACCTGTTGAGTTTCTCTCTTTTGCAGGCACGATATTGTATGTACGGTTCATTTGAAGCTAGCGCGACCAGACGAACCAGACAGGTATTGTATGTACTCCGCGTGAGACGTAGCGAGAATTGTATAATCCTCTTACATTCTTACTGCATGAAATGTAGTTTGATTTGCATTCTTGCTTAAAATTGTTGTATTTATAGTGTATATTGGCTTCATTACAGCTGTCTTCGCACGATCATAAGTTATGTTCGGCTTCTTGCATTATCACTTGCATTTTGCCCCTGTTTGCGAGCACATTTCTTTGTTATCTTGCATGTTTGTCTAAGTCTTTGGCCTTGTCAAAAATGGGTCGTCTCTAAGCTTTGACGTTCACTCCCGTCACTTATGACTTTCGAGTTCTGTCAAATAGGGGCAACTGTAGACACCCCATTTTTGACCGATCCTAAGACTCAGACGTCATCGATTGAGTGCTCGGTGATGGTGCATGTTGTGCTCGTTCTGAGGTTTCGGAGTTTCGGCTGAGAGCCTTACCCCCGGACCTCGGGACCCTTTTGTGCTTTGCCTCGGTTTGCGAACCAGGTTCTGTTTTCTCTTCCCGAAGGGAGGCAGAGGTCTCGTAGACCATCTCTTAGTGGCCGTAGGCTACTTTTCTTGGTCGTAGACCACTGTTCCCGTTTGGAGACTAGTTTTTAGTTTTCGGAGCCGTCGGACGTGCACCTCGGTTCGGGACTGCTTAACTTTCTCCGTTTGGCACGGTTTTTGGAGAGCTTGAACATTTTGAACCTTTGTTTTAGCTTCTTGAGGAAGCTTGAACCCTTTGAACCCTGGTTTTAGCTTCTTGAGGAAACTTGAACCTTTTGAACCTTCATTTTAGCTTCTTAAGGAAGCTTGAACCTTTTGAACCCTTGTTTTACCTTTTTGAGGAACCTTTTGAACCTTCGTTTTAGCTTCTTGAGGAAGCTTAAACCTTTTGAACCCTTGTTTTAGCTTCTTGAGGAAGTTTGAACCTCTTGAACCTTCGCTCTAGCTTCTCTAAGAAGTTTGAACCTTTTCCTCTAGCTTCTCCAAGAAGCTTGAATCTTTTGCTCTAACTTCTCCAAGAAGCTTGAACCTTTGCTCTAGCTTCTCGAAGAAGCTTGAACCTTTTGCTCTAGCTTCTCCAAGAAGCTTGAACCTTTTGCTCTAGCTTCTCCAAGAAGCTAAAACCCTCTTGTTTTTCTATAAGAGAGGGCTTCCCTCTCCTTTAGAGAGGTTGAAAAAAAAATTTGTCTAAGAAAAAGCACATATATCTCTCTATATCTCTACATTCTAGGCTTAGAAAGGGTGTTTGTTCTTGGCCTTTAACACCACACCTCATAGCCACACACCTCCACCATTCATCTAAGGTTCTTGGAGGGTCTTGAGAGGTCTCAAAGAGCTGGTTTTTGGTCCAAGAAGCTGCTGGTTCTGCTGAAGCTACAAGGGTAACACACTATTCCCTCTTATAAGCTTTATTTTGCTCCATCTTTTAGCCATAATTTCAAGCATATTTGAGCTTTGGTGCAAACTGAAAAAGGTCTTGTTTTGAGGTCCTTTTCATGTTTGTTTAAGGTCACTTTGTTGTTGGGGGTCATCTACCCCCTTGCATGCTTCATTTTGCCTTGTTTTGAGCCATGCATGAAGGCCTTTGTATTGATCTTTGTTTGGCCTTTTGACCAATGAAATCAGCGGATTTTCAGTGGTTAATATGCTGTTTTGAGAGCCAAAATCAGAGAAGGGTGACCCACTGTCTCCTTGTCTTGTTTTCTAGCATATTTGGCCTAACAAAGGAGCCTATACTTGCATGCCTCCAAGCCTTGTTTCAGGCCTTTTTTGGTGTTTTTTAGGACCTGCATAAGCTCTGTCCAGAGCTGATTTTGTCATATTGGATGTCCACTTTGCATGTGTAGAACAATCCTCTTCATAGCTTATCAAAGGAGCATGTCATTCTTGCATGCATTGACCATGTTTCAGTGGATTTTTGGACTTTATTTGGCATGTCATACCTCTGTCTTACGCTGGTTTAGTAGCCTCTTGAATGCTTCACATGCTTGTACTGTAAATCCTCTTCACTAGCTTGTAATGCATGTTGTTTTGGCCTTTGATTCTAGCATATTTTGGCCATGTTCTAAACTGATTTTGTGCATGTTTTGGACTACCTCAGCTCTGGATTTAGGCCTCATGGTCGAACGATGTTTCCTATGCATGGTTGTAGTTCAATACCCTTGCCTAGCTTTGAGTTTTGAAGCCTATTGCATGCGTATTTTGAGGTGTTTCCATGTTTTGGCATCATTGTGAATCCTATTTCAGAGCTTATATGTATGTCATATTCCTATGTTTTCCACTCTTTAAATGTGTTTGAGAGTTATGCATGAATACCTCATTTTTGGACCATTGCATGAGCTTCATTTCCATGCTTTGCAAGCCATCATTTTAGTCCATATTTGCTACTGGTTTGGCCTTCATAGGGACTATTTGGGGCTGGTTTGGCCATTTGATTATTGCTTTGCATGCCTATAATGTAATCCACTTCACTAGTTTCGGTATTTGAGCCATCTAGCATGCATTGTCTGAGGTGTTTGCATGATTCAGGACCATCTTGCATGTCATTTTAGAGCTAGAAAATATGTGATTGTATGCCATATTTCATGCTTACCATGCTTTAGTGGAGTTGCACTTTGTGCCTCAGGTTTGGTCCCTTGCATTTGTGCATGTTTGCATGTGTGTTGTTGCTTCATTTTCATCATGTATGGCCACTGATTTGAGTGTGGCTGAGGCCCATTCATTTTAGTTTGAGTCCATCTTGCATTATGTATGCCATATCCATGTTGTCGCATGCTTGATCGTCGCATTGTGTATGCCTTGTTCATGTCTTCGTGCATGTCCATCTTCGTATGTGCATTGCGTATGCCATATAGTTCATGTGCATTGAGTATGCCATTCTTAGTTCATAGCATTGTGTATGCTAGTTGCATGTTTGCATATCATCCCTTGCATGCTAGCATGATTAGGTTGTATTGCGTTTAGGGTTGCATACTAGTCGTATTGTTTATGTCATGTATATTGCATTGTGTTTGGAATAGGGTTTAGTCCAAACACGTGAAACGAGGGACGTTTCATACTCCAAGTGACGAAACGTGCCTCGATTCTCTGTCGCCGACACTCCGGATTGCCCATGATGGAGTTTAGGCCTTGTTGTGTTTATATGTGCATTCATTTTACATCGAATCGTGCAATCTGACTCCTCGGCCATCATGTATCGAGATGCGTGATTGGTGGCATGAGGATCGAGGACTACACTCCCTGGAGCTTGTGTAATGATGGGGAGAGTGGTCATGCACACTTATGTTGAAAATACTTTGCCATGCCCCTTTCTCGCTCTCCGTTGCAGCAAACCGGAAACCAACAGCAAAAACGGGTCAGCAGCCTTCTAGAGCTTTGTATAGTGTTCTAGGACCAGTTGCAAACAGAGGCAAATCGGGGCATCGCGATAGATTTCCCGACAAGGTGACTTGAGCATGCATGCATCCCTATCATTCGGAACAGAGCTGAGGCAGTCCATTTTGTTTAGTTTGCATGCTAGTTTCCTTACTTACTTAGTTAATTCGTTATTTATTTCGGTTGTGTAATAACTAGTTTAATTAGCTTAGATTAGCTAGTTGGTTCTGTATTATTTATTCGGACCCTTCGCGAGAGGGCGAACTTTGTAATAAGTGTGCGTGTGTGTGATGCATGTCTTCCAACCCCACGTCTTTCTCCCTTTTATTTACCAGCTTATGATGGTTAGTTTTAAGGCATGTTTCAATTAGCATCTATATGTTCGCATGATTGCATCCATTCATCTGTATTGCACGCACCGGGCTCGGCGCATCATGCTAACTGCATTGTATTTCAATTCCAAGTTGAATACATGTATCGATTGTTACATCTCATATGCCATCTTAGAATAGCCGAGCCTATTGTAGTTGCATTCTTGCATGTGTTGCATTAGGCATTCTTAGCACAATTAGGATTCATGTATGATTTCTAATTAGCTTCTTTCTTCGGCTCGGAGTACTCGGCAAGTGTTTATGCTTTAGCATCCTTGCATGTGTGTAAGTGACTGCCATGATAGCATGCTTACCATGAGGCTATGTGCTTATGTGATATAACTGGCTGAATGCCTGTGGGTGAAGGTTGGGTTGCTTGAGTTGGAATAATTTGTCGAAACCCGTGTTTTAGCCTACTTGCGAGTAGCAAACTTCAATCCATTTTCAAAACAAACGGATATGCAATGTTTTGTTCCAACTCAAACGATCCAGTCTATACTTGTATGTTGTGTGCATCACATAGTAATTCTAGGCTAATAACCAGAATAAGAGTACATAATGTTTTCAAAACTCGATATCATGGTTAGTAGAGGCCAATCTTTGATCGGGCGAGCGAGGGTGCTCACGAAGTGACCTTCCCCAATCGTACTCAAGTTCCCGAGCCGAGGCAACTTTGGTGATGACGGACACGTGGCCTTAGGCACGATTCAAGGTTTCCTAAATTTCCCCAAAATAAAATATGTAGGTGGCGACTCTGTGTCCGGCAAAGCAGTCCATGTTTGGCACTTCTTTCTAAAAATCAATTTTTCAAAATGGTTTGCCGGATTTGGACTCTTTGATGATTCATCAGTCTTGCATTGCACTCTGCGAGATTAGATACAGGACTGTGACATTGAGTCCAAACTGTAGTAAGCCCCAATGAACAAAACGGGATTCCCTCCTGGGACGTTCGGGGACGTCTACAGGTGGGGACTCTATATTTGGCAAAGCAGTCCAAATTTGGCATTTTTGATTTAAAATCAATTTTCCAAACGATTTGCCAGATTTGGACTCTTTGGTGTTTATCAATTTTAGATTGCACTTGTGAGATTAGATTCAGAAACACGGGAGTCCAAACTATAGGGATTTCTTTCAAACTTCCGAAAGGGGGCTCAAAAAAGTTGAGCTACACTCCCTTTCCCATCTCTTTCACTCTTTTCTTTCGTGTTTTTCAATCAGGCTCACCATTATCTCCCTCTCTATTTCATCTCTCTCCCTCTACTCCCTCATTTCTCTCATCTCTTTCTAAACACCACCACAAACCCTTATTTCTTTTCGTTATCTACCAAAATCTATAAACTTTTTGCCTATAGTTCTTAAGGTTAAATTGATAAGCATCTCAAGAGGAGCATTTTGACCTGTGGAGATCAAAATACGACAAAGTCGAAAATTAAAGTTTTCGCTTGTTTCCTCTTCTAGCTTTTGAGGTGGGGATTTTCTAAACATTTTGTATGTGTTTTAGCATTATTATGTATTATTTTGATAGTGTGATATTTGAAAAGATTAGGGTTTTATTAATTCATGAAAAGGGGAAAGTTCTCATCTTTTTTCTTCTTTTTCTTTTAAATCTCTTGTTGGTTGAGTGAGATTTTGTATGACTCATGGATTTTGAGGAATGTTTATTTTTATTTTTATTTCATTTTTTTTGAGAAATTCCCAAATTTTTGTGAAACCCTAGAAATTTAAAATGCTAAGATTAAGATTTTGGTTAAGTTTATGAAAAGCTTATAAGGGTTAAAATATATTTTATTTTAAACAAATAAGAATTTGAAAGTGGATGTCCAAATAGATGAGATTGATGAGAATGTTTTTGGGAATATTGAAAACCAATGAGATTCCTTTTGAAAATTGTTTAATTTGAAAATATTGAACTCCTAAGAAGGATGAAAATTATTTATCATGTTGAGGTATTGAGAAATGTTGAAAGAAACGTATATTATATTTAGAATTTTGAGTATTCTTGGTGAACCCTTGAATTTGAATAAAAAGGGAAAATTGATGAAATTTATTGAAGAATATTATGACTCTTGATTGAGTTGGAAAATAGGGGATTGAACATGTGATTGTTACTCCTATGTTGAAATGATTGAAAATATGAGATTATGAGTTATATTTGTCTCTAGATATATTTTGTATAGAGATAATTGTTTGGGCAACTGTGGAGGATTGTGTTGATTATTGTAAAAAAAAAAAAAATTGCATGTGAAATAGCTAAATGGAAATATTTGCAAGTTCATGCATGGCATTCAACATTGCATAATCTCATGATTTAATTCTTGCATTGGATTTGAGAAATTGATTTTCAAATTGATTCATTGAGAATATTTGAAATGTGTTGAGTTATGGGGTAAATACGTTTGGTAAATTCAGATAGGGGGTGTAGATTGATATTGTTTAAGTTGGCCTGAGTGTGCAGGGTGAAAGACTGAAGACACGATTGGAGTAGGTGCCACGTGCCTTCCGGTTAGGAGTCGGTAAAGTGGAGATTGGTAGTGCTAGTTATGCCTACTTGTAGACACCAACCTAGGGATTTCCAGTACCGTATTTACCACCCCTTGTTCTATCAAATGGATGATTGAATTGGTTATGCTTTTGAACAAGTGCATGGCATGAGAATTTCAAAATGAGAAAACCTATGATTTTTGGCATTGGCATCTCATATGCATTGCACCTCATGATATTGTTAAACTGCGTGCACATTATTTAGATTATCTCTGCTGGGCTTTATGCTCATCCCTTAGTAGAAACCATTTTCAGTTGATTGCGATGTGCCTCTGCCGAAGTGAAAGCAAGGAGGAACTTTTGGAGCACGAAGCTTGGCTTTTATTTGTTTTCTTTTTTGTAAGCCAAGGGCTATTTGTGTTTGGGTGTGAACACCATTTTTGTGCAACCGGGCAAGGCCTTGGAACTTGTAGCCAATAGGGCATTATTTTGTACTTGGCGTGCTTTAAATTTCTATCATCACATGCCATAGATTTATATTTTAGAAATAGTGAATATACGAATGCATGTGATTTCTTTATGATTCTTACTAGAAAGTCATGAATAGAAAAGAAAGTGGTTTTGGTCCTTGCATTAATGAATGTAATATTTATCATTCTCTATCTCATGTTAATGATGGAAAAATTGAGAAGTAGACCATTTTGACTTAAATTGGGTTTATCGGATGTATATATTTTTGGGGCGTTACAACTTGGTATCAGAGCTGCCGGGTTTGAATACTTGGGGCTCGTGGTAAGTGGTTTTTACCACAATTGGTTCACTTTACTCGTCAGAAATGTTTTACATCTTATGTACAATGTGATATTATGCTTTTATGACTATCTGGGTATGGGGTTAACCTTCTAAGATGTGATTTGCATTCATGAGATTCTCAGAAGTCCTTTTAGAAAAGCACTTGATCAATGCTATTTCTATTTGGAAGTCTTTGAATGTTTGTGGGACAAGCCAATATCTTGGAGGGGTAACTCGTATGCGCTCTTTGTGACTATGTGCTTATATGGTTTGCCTTATGTGATATAGATACATGTGTAGGTTTATGTTAATCCGTGTGAGAACTAGTGTGGAGTACTTATTTTTTAGCTTAATTTTGTCTCTTATATAAGATGTCATAAAGCGAGGGAGGCCATAATAGAGGCACTTGAGGTGCCCAGGGTGTTCTCATGCAATAGGATACCTTTCCCCCAGGAAGAAGGTGTAAGCTAGAGTAATATAGTCGAGATGATTGGTCAAGATGTTGTGCAATTACCATTGAAGCGTAGGTTAACCGATTTGTATGATTGTGGGTGTAAATACAACCTTAAAATACTAGAGATTATGTTGTGTAGCGATTGGTGTGTCGTTATAAGTAGTTAATTATTTTTCTACTTTATATCAAGTTTGCAACAGTGGACTAGATGAAAAATCTTAGAAGTAGAGTGAGTTATACTTATTGTAATAATTTGGTTTAGTTGTGACTTTAATGATGATTAAAGTAATCTAAGATAATATGCTTTGGATTGTTGACATTAGAACATATAAAGCTAGTTCTAAATTTTGTTGGGATAGACGAAGTTAGTTATAGTTGGGTTGTTTTACTTGCTTGATGGACTACTTGTGAGGTTAGTGATGGAAACGTGGTCTTAGCATGATAGAAATTATAGCATCTAGTAAGAGACGTGTTTTTTTTTTTTTTTTTGAGAGTTTGTTTGTTCATAATTTTGTTACAAATCCTAAGAGGGTGAGCAAAATAAATAATTTTGAGACAGATTGGAATGAGATTAAATTTGATTAGGGTTGCGCCATTTGATTTTTTTTTTAATAGTAAAAATAGTGACTTGTGATTTGACATTTTGGGATATGTAGTCGAGTTTTGAATATTTTCAAGTTTGGTAGAGTCAATTGTCTCAGAGTTGGTTGTTGATGTACCCAAGTGCAATATATGAGTATTTAGGAATATGTGATTGATGTCTCAGGAGTGGTGTTAGCAAACCAATGTTCTTAGAGAAAATTTTCAAAATAGTATTGTGAGAATGTCATGATCCTATGGAGATTATGATTAGGTGCCTTGAGATGGTTGATGTGATTGTGGTTTGAGCATTTTTATGGAAATTTTTGCTTGATCCATTGAGAGTAATTGATGTTAATTTTTTTTTTTTTAGTTACTTTGACTTATGGATTAGGAATTGTGAATATGAGAAGTATACGTGAGCATTTTAGGTTAAGTTTGGCTTGTGTAGTGTTGGTGATTTTTATGCAATTGAAATGGAAGTTATTTTGTTTCCATTGTCCTTTAGCTATAAGATTGTTTTGTATCCTTGGTGCAAGAATTGTGAACCCTCATATTGATCCTTCGTTTTGCTATAAGTGGTGAGAATTTGAGCCATCGGTACGTTGATCTAATTTTTTTATTGGGTTTAGTTTGGGTGTATTTGATCTTGAGTGGTAAGTGGTTTTCCTAATTAAAAGAAATTTAGTTTTGCTTAATAGAGGGCGATTCCTTATTTTAATTTTATTCCATGGTGTTCTGTGATGGTATTATCTTATAAAAAGTCATTTGGCAGATCCCTCATCAGGAAATAAATTGGTATGAAGTACTTTCGCTATTTTTTTAGTCTTGAAAAATGTTTTAGAATGACCATTATTGACTTGGAAACATTTCATAAAGTAAATGAGTGGCATTATAACTCGTGGTTATAACTTTTAGAATTTGGGTAAAAGTGAGTTGACTAGAGACTTCGGAGGAGATTTCAAAGTAACTACAACTATTAGTGTTTGTTGGTGTAACCTTTCGTCTTAAGTTGTGTAGGCTTTTCGTGGTGAGTTCGACATGGCAGTGGGTGTCGTTATTTTGTGACATGAGTAATTATGAGGATTACATTTTATTTTCTTTGCATTTTAGTAGGTTAGGGTGGTTTGCTTCTCGAGTTAAACTATTTTTCAGTTGTGGTGCAGATTTCATAGTGATTGTATTGAAGCACTGAAAAGATTATTTTTTTTAGAATTCTGAATCAGAAGTGTAAAATTATTTCTTTTGGCAAGGGACGTACATTGAATTTCCTTCGGAGAGATTTTATTATAATTTGAGGTTAATCTATTTATTAACTAATTGGGAATTTTAGAACTGTTTCAGTGTTAATCTTTATATGTGTCTTATTGTGATTGGTTTCATATACTTCTAGGGTGAGAGGTAGACTATTCTGTTAACTGGCCTCAAGAGCAGTATTAATACTTGTCAATAAGTGAGTTAGTATAGTAATAGTTGTTTAATTTGGGTTTGTTCTCGTGGGTTATCGTAATATCGTGTTGTAACTTTGGAGTTAGTGTCATGGCTTGGGTTTTAAATAAAGAGAGTGCCTTTGAGTTAACTTTTGTTAGGAGTACCTTAGTATTGTTAGAATGTGTATCTAGTCTTGATGAATTTTATGTGGACTCGAAGTGCATTGTGTGAGCGTTTGGGTAAGTTCTATGTTGGACTGAAATTGTGTGGGTGGATGTTGACAAGTTTGCGTAAACTGTTAGTCGGTTCGTCGAGTGAAAGAAATAGAGTGGATGGATAAAAATAATACAAAAATTGTTTGGTTAGACAATTAAAGTTGTGGCTGAGAATTTTCGAGTAGTGTGTTTGGCGTGATTGCATTATGTTTTGTAAGGGTTAGTGTTTCTTCTTGTTCAAGTGAATCAGTTGAGGCAAAGGTGACTCGTGAATTTTGTTTTTGGAATAATTCAGGGAAGAATATGATTGTACTAGGGGATGAATGGAGGTTCTCATAGGATGAAATATTTGAAGTCATTATTTGTGTTAGTTTTATTCAATTGGGTAACTGAGTATGAATTCATTTTAATATTGAGATGAGTTAGTTGTCGTGTGACGGTTGCGAATACAAGATATATCATTGAATTGTGTCTTTAAAGGAAGGGTGCTCTCATTGGGTAAGAGTCTTGATATAATCACTTTGGATGGATATTAAGTAAATTTTTGCACTAGATTGTGGAAAAGATTGTTTGTGGTGAGTCATCTTTAACGATGTGTAATATTTGAATACTTTTCTGAGTGCTCGTTAAAATAGTTGGATTCTTTTGTTGCTGTGACCAGTTGAGTTAGCTCTGTGGAGAGCAAATTTTGTGGGTGTGTTTAAACGTGTTCAAGTGAGATTGTGAGTATTCCAATTGCGAGTTTGGCAGGTTTTAATTAACCCCTCATATGTTGCAAGAATCACCTACATTTTTTTCCTTCCATTATAAATTGTTTGTCGAAATTCTAGTACAAGTGGTTTTAAGTTGAGCGGTGGCTTCTATGGAACAATGTATCTTAATATCATGGAAAACTGTTGGGTGTAGAAATTTTGTTTTTGAGTCTATTGAGAATTTGTTACTTCATATTGGTAAAATAATTTTGTGGATGTAATTAGAATGAGATGTTATCACGATTGTAGGGCCGATTGGATTAGACCATTCGTCATTCTTCTTTGATTCAAGCTATAAGAAATAATAGTACTGTCATTGAGGAGTTATTGTTGTGTTTACAGCTCTGTGATTAAAGTGATTTTGAGATTTTCGATTTTGGCTATGGTGTCTTTTACTATGGGAGGTAAGAGAGCATTAAATTCTTGAGAGTGAGCTTAGTACGTGTTTGGGGTATTGAAAGAATGTCTCAATGTGAAAATGGTTATTGAGAGTTTAAGGCTCAAGTGATTATGCTAAGAGTAAATCCCACTATTCTTTTTATCAAGGTGAATTTCGAGGGTGAAATTCCTTAAGGGGGGAAGGTTGTAACAAGTTGAGTCAAATTGAATTTATTTGTTTATTATTCTTTTCAATAACTGTGTAGTAAATTTTTTTTAATGTGTTATGCGTTCGGGTATTGATTGGAGTTGGATTGGTACGAATATTCAAATCGTTTGATTGTTTAGTTGTTATTATTATAGTTGTGGTGTTGTGGACCATTCTATTTAAATTGGTGAAACTAAATTATATTACTTCTTGAATTCGACTTCGTAAGGCCCGCTTGCAAATTTTTTAGTTTTAGTTATAGTAATTCTTAGGTCTTGAGTAATAAATGAGATGTAAATTTAATTTTTGAGACTTATTTGATTAACCCATACTTAATCATTTTGGTTCATATTTAATTATGTGAATGGTGGGGACCACCTTAAGTCTTTTAAAATTTATTTATACTTTGATCTCGGTTGGAAATTTAGTTTACATTATTAAACTCTATTCATTTTGGACCCAATTGATTGAATCATGACCCGTTTGTAATTATTATTATTATTATTATTATTATTATTATTATTATTATTATTATTATTATTATTATTATTATTATTATTTATTTTATAATCTTGAGAGAGTTACAAATATTTATGGTGTGCAATATCAAACGAAATATATTTTGTAATGAGAAAATATTATATCTTTTTTGTCATTAATGATGTTAAAATATACTTTTAATTGATATGTATATATATATACACACATATAGATTCATAGATATTTAAATATAATAAAATAAAATCTAATAATGATGATAGAAGAGCAGCCCACATATGCTTTTGAATCAAACTCACCACTCTCTCTCTCTCTACTCCCTCATTTCTCTTATCTCTTTCCAAACACCACCACAAACCCTTATTTCTTTTCATGATCTAGCAAAATTTATAAACTTTTAGCCTATAGTTCTTAAGGTTAAATTGATGAGCATCTCGAGAGGAGCATTTTGACCGGTGGAGATCAAAATACCACAAAGTCAAAAATTAAAGTTTTTGCTTGTTTCCTCTTCTAACTTCTGAGGTAGGGATTTTCTAAATATTGTGTATGTGTTTTAGCTTTATTATGTGTTATTTTGATAGTGTGATATTTGAAAAGATTAGGGTTTTATTAATGCATGAAAAGGGGAAAGTTCTCAACCTTTTTTTTTATATTATTATTATTAAATCTCTTGTTGGTTGAGTGAGATGTTGCATGACTCATGGATTTTGAGGAATGTGTATTTTTTGAGAAATTTCCAAATTTTTGTGAAACCCTAGAAACTTAAAATGCTAAGGTTTGGTTAAGTTTATGAAAAGATAAGGGTTAAAATCATATTTTATTTTTGAACAAATGAGAATTTGAAAGTGGATGTTCAAATAGATGAGATTGATGAGAATGTTTTTGGGAATATTGAAAACCATTGAGATTTCTTTTGAAAATTGTTTAATTTGAAAATATTGAACTCTTGAGAAGGATGAAAATTATTTATCATGTTGAGGCATCGAGAAATGTTGAAAGAAACGTATGTTATATTTAGTATTTTGAGAATTCTTGGTGAATCCTTGAATTCGAATAAAAATAGAAAATTGATGAAATTTATGGAAGAATATTATGATTCTTGATTGAGTTGGAAAAGGGGGGATTGAACATATGATTGTTACTCCGATGTTGAAATGATTGAAAATATGAGATTATGAGTTATATTTGTCTCTTGATATATTTTGTGTAGAGATAATTGTTTGGGCAACCGTGGAGGGTTGTATTGATTATTGTTACAAAAATAAAAAATAAAAAATAAATTGCATGTGAAATAGCTAAATGAAAATATTTGCAAATTCATGCATGGCATTGAACATTGCATAATCTCATGATTTAATTCTTGCATTGGATTTGAGAAATTGATTTTCAAATTGATTCATTGAGAATATTTGAAATGTGTTAAGTTATGGGGTAAATACATTTGGTAAATCCAGATAGGGAGTGTAGATTGATATTGTTCAAGTTAGCTTGAGTGTCCAGGGTGAAAGACCGAAAACACGCACGGAGTGGGTGCCACATTATAGCGATTCCGGTTTGACCCAACCTTTGTTATATTCCGGACTCAAGTTCCGTGGTTGATTGTAGTATCCACGTCTTGTTTTCCTCCTTTAACTCTTTGAATTTGAGTTTTGGAATATGTTAGGCGTGTTTGGAATAGGTTGGTTGCTAATTAGTCTAGATTATTGTGTCTAGTCGCTCGAGCGACCACTCCTTCACTCGAGCGAGTCTCGCTTATATCAGTTTGCAGAAGCTCATTTTTACACAGAATTTTCGTATCTCTTCACCCCAAAACCCTAAATCGGCACTCTCTCTCTCTCTCTAAAATCCACTCTCTCTACAAATATTCCTTGATCTAAGCATCTCTCTACACTACTCCCTTTGTTAAAAAGATAGAGCACCTTGAGGGCTCTGTGTTGATCCAAATAGATCGTGGTTTCGGCTTGTTTGAAGTGTCTCCATCTTCTCCTTTAGTCTCCTAACGTTGAGGCAGGGATATTTTACACTTTGTTATGAATTTTAACCTAGTTATTTATTGTTATTAATATATGGTGAGATTTGGGATGTTTGGAGGAAATCTAGGGTTTAGATTCAAATTTATAAAGAGGGGTTTTTATGTGTTGTTGCATATTTCACCATGGGGTTGGGTTATGAGGTTGTTTGGTGTTAAAATGGTGGAATCTAGCTATTTGGTTGAATTTGCGAAAAGTGAGAGAATTGCCCTAATTTGAGGTAAATAAATTATTTTGTATAAATGATGAAATTGATATGGAAAGTATGAAATTGGGACGATACATTAATGAATGGTGTAGTTGGATTTGTTAAATCACTCACCTATGAAAATTTGATAAATTATCTGTTTAAGCGATTGTATATCTGTTTAGAAATATCTGTTTTGGGCTATCGATGGAGGATAGTTATGATTATTGTAGAAACTGCATGTGGATTAGGTGAATTGAAACCTATCGTTTAAGTTACCTCATTGAATATGATGGTATGATTGAGATATTGAATATGTGTTGTAGATAGTCATTGTATATAACAATGCTTTTAATACATTGTATATGTATCTTTGTTTGGGAGGAGATAGCAGATGTACTCCATTGTTTAGGAGGAGATAGGGGATGGACTCCATTTAAAATTAAGTTGGCCGGAGTGTCTAGGGTGAAAGTCTCGAAACCTTATGTTTATGGGTGCCGGTTCACTCGGATGAGAATTCCGTAAAATGGCAAAAGTGAAGTGTTTGTGTATAAATGGGTGCCGATTCCGTCGGATGAGAATTCCGTAAAATGGCTAAATTGAAGTATTTCAATAATAGTTGTATTGAATTGTGAATCGCTAAGTTGTAGTCCCATTCGAATTGTGTAGATAACAATGAACTTGCCTCATGAATTGACTCGGAATTAATCGAATTAATATGAATTGAATAGATGGAAATGGATTGAGTTACGGGTATCAGTATTGAATGATCATGGAAAGAATGCAAGTTGGTTATGAGTGTGAAACTTTTGTTTGACACTTATATCTTAGTTAAACTTCCTATACTATGTTAGTATATCTCTACTGGGCTTTGGCTCACCCTACTTGGGAAACCATTTTCAAGTATCGGTGACATGCCACCTCCAAGGATGTAGCTTGGGAGGATTTAGGAGCTGAAGGCTCTATTTTATTATTTGTTGTTTAGATGTTTAAATGATTATTCAAGCCAAGGGCTTTATATGTATTGAGCTTATGACTTTCTTTTGTTGTAAATAAGTAATGTCTTGGAAAGATGTAAGCCTGAAGGGCATTTGTTTATGTTAAACCCTCTTGTATTATCAACTTCATGTAATGAAAGGATTACTTACACTCTAATTTATGTAATTATTGTTTTTGCTTGGGTTATATCTATGGTATTATTTTGGGGGCGTTATAACTTGGTATCAGAGCATACCGGGTTTGAATACTTTGGGTACGTGGGAAGTGGTTATTACCGCAATGGGTGCATCTCGCTTGTTAGAGACTTACGTATAGATGATATATGCTTATATGATAGCATGTTTATGTGACTATATGGGTATGGGATTTAATTTATGGGATATTGATCGAGTCCATGGATTTCTGGGAGTCCTGTTGGAAAGGCACTTGATCACTGCTGGTTCTTACCAGAACTCTAGTAACACTGTAGGACGATCATTATCCGGAAATGAAATTCGTATGTGTTTATGTGATTATGTGCTTATGTGGAGTGATTTACCATTGTCCAACGTATAAGGGTGCGAGTAAGTTAGCATTGGTACACTTGTGAATGTGCTAGTTTCTTTTATTACCCTTATTAGGATGCCTAGACGAAGAAGTGACAATTGCCCTCATTCCACACAGGAAGAGTTGCGGAAACAGTTTATGGAGTTACGCCAAGGTACTACACCTTTGGTATAGTTTGGAGCATGGTTTACTAACTTGTCAAGATTTGCTCCAGAGTTGGTTGCAACAAAGGAGTGACGTTGTCTTGAGTTTGAAAGGAGGTTATGCGATGCTATTTGGAGAAACGTTGCTGGGCAATGCATAGAGATTACCATGCCTTGGTAGAGGCAGCAGCTCACGTGGAGACCGTTATTGATAGTGTTGGTCAGGATGAGTAGGAAGAGTCCATACCAGCAAGTTCAACTGTTTGGAAAGGTAGTAGACCTAGTAAGGCACAGGCGTAGTTGACGCCTCGAGCTACTCTCGTTTCATCAGACTCGTCCTTTGGAGAGTCTAGCCAGCCTTAGGCATTCTCGAGTCAATCTCGGAATAGAGGATCACCTTGGTGTTTTTGATGTGGTTGGACAGGCCATGTTTGGCGTCGATGTCCTCTGAGGGAGCAGGGCTAGTTTTAATAGTCCAAGCGGGGACAATAGTGAGGCTGGAAGTGTGAAGGAGTTTTCATTCTTTGCAGTGTTATTTGATATTATATTATGAAAGGTTGTATGTCTACGGATATTGTTTATACATGCGTATGTGGCTGTAAACCCAAAAGGTGTGGTTATGTAATTAACTTTGTACTCATTTGTAATGTGTTAATAGAAGTGGTACAAATTGAAAATCCTAGTGTTTTTATGCCATATTGATGTCGTGGGAAACGGTTGGCTTGTGATGTCTCAAGTCAGTCACGAATGCCTTGTGGGAAGGCAGGGATATGTTTGGTTTTGGACTTCGAGTCTTGAGGATAGAAGATTGGTGGTTGGATCCTATGGTACTCGAAGTTGGTTGGCATATAGTCACTTTGGAAATTATTTTCGGGTTGCGTTAGTGGACTTAGGGGTGTGGGGGCCTCGTTTATAGGTGCATTTGATTAGTGTGGTTATATAAAACCCCTTGAATTGGGGTAACATGTTAATGTGAAAATTTTGCAAACGCCTTACGCCATTGAATTATGACGATTAATATTGTTGGTGTTATATTGGTTTAAGACTTCCGTGATTTGGAAAGTTATTTGTGTTGTATTATATCTTTTGGTACTGTATGTATCTCTATTTATTGTTGTGGCGGAAATTTCATGAGAATTAGATAAATTGGAACAAATTTCTCACCCGTTATCATTGAATATGTAAGATATTTGGAATCACCATAGGTGTGATGGCTGTGATTGGGTGATGGTTGAGATTCACAGGATATTGTTGGGAAATAAGTTAGAGGGTGAGTTTGGCTCTGTGGCCTTTTATGGCATTCATTTCAACTATAAACTCTGATTTGAAATTTCGTGGATTGCTTGGAGAAAATGTTTGCAAAACAATTGGTCTCCTTGAGATTTTGGAACCAAAAAAAAAAAAAAAATCGTTGGAAAATGATGTAAATTTGAATAACTTTTGAGAAAAGAGAGTAAGTGGTGAAAGAGTCTTTGAAATAACAAGAAAACCGTTGTTTTAACCAGATTATGTGATTATTCTGTTCAACCTTGTAGGGGTGAAATTCTATTGTGGTTGGGTTTCAGTTACTAGTTATGTGCATTTTATTTTCTGATCGGTTATTTCTTGTGAAGGGGTGTTAGTCCCTTATCGTAATATTTGTTGTTAGCCTCGGTGAGGTGGTGTGTTGTGAGTAGTTGGTAATATATTTCGGGCAGAAGTATAGTGGAGGTTTCCTAAGTTTTAGGACTCTTTTATTATGTTTGAATACGAAAGGCATGTACCTTAATTCTAGTTAAGTCAGGTAATGTTGTCGGAAGGGTTGGTTGGGTATATAACCCGTGGTTAGAGTGTGACCTGTGTATAAGGTCATAGTGGTTTGGTGCTTATGGGCAAAGGTTTGGGATAACGGTGAGGAGATTGAGGACTTCATTTGTTTTTCTGGAGAGTTAGGACGGTAAATCTTTGAAAGCCATGTCAGTGTTTTACGTTGGTGCCGGGGCTTGGTTCGGAGTAGTTCTTCAGTAGTATCAATGGCTAGTGGATTGACATGGAGGCTTAGTATTTTGATTATACTCTTGTGACGAGTGACAAATGGAATGTGGAATAAAGAGTTGACCTTATTGGTCATTGAGGGATGGAGGAGTTATGTTTGCTTGTGTTCGATTCGAACGGTTACGTAGTAACGATGGTATTGTAGTGTGGTAAGCCTTTGCTAATTAACTCTGTGTGAGGGAACAAGTGGGTAAATTTTGTTATTGTGAATTTAGTCGAGGTTGTGAGTACATCCTCGGAATGAGGAATTCAGTGTGGGTGTAAAATATCGTGCATTAAGTGAGGAGGTTTTTCTAACATGGTATGTGGTGGTGTGTGGTTCATATGTTGTTATTAGAAGATGTGTAGAAGGGGATCGGTCATAGGACAATCCCAGGAGAGTGGCTTGGTAAGGCAATTGTGTAGTTAATGATTGGGTTGAGTAGTTTAATGTTCGAAAGTATTGGGTCAGTTTGGTGTGGGTGTTTGTCGTCTAGTTTGGATAGTGGAACTCCGAGTGAGGTAGTAAGATTGTGTAGAGTGAGTGATGCACTCTGTCAGAGTTATTTTAACTTATTCGGTCCTTGTGTGTGTTGACTTGAGATGGTGTATTATGTCTGACTTGAAAGGTTTGGTTAGGACTCAAATGTGAAGCGAGGATGTGTGTTCCACTTAGGCATACGTGTGAGGGGTGAATGAAAAAAAAATAAAATTACAGTATCGTGGGTTCACTTTGAAGAATCCGGAGTGATTCATTGGACCTAAGAGGTTATGTATGGACCTTCATTTAAGAGTTGGTGAGGTTGGGCAAGATGTTGGTGTTAATACAAAGCTGGGTGAGGTTAAGTGGTATGTTGGTGTTGGAAGACTGGAACGGGTGAATAATGTTGGATAGTTGATTGGTCAATACTTGGCTTGGTTGAAGTTATAGGTTGTGTAATTAAACGGTGTCTTGGTGTGGAATGTAAGTCCCACCTGGATAGTTGGAAGGTTGTTTTGAGTGATAGTGACCAGTTTGGGATTCCTGTTGAGAACTTTGGTCTTATAAGCACTTTGTACCATTATGTAATTAGTGGGTGTGCAATTTCGTTCTTTGTGTTATTACGTTACTGGCATTTCTAAGATTTTCATGGGTTCTCATCATGAAAATTGTGTTTGAAGTATTGTAACACCACCATGGGTGTGTTAGGTTTTATGGGATGACTGTGTTGTGATTCACTGGAGGAATGTTGATAAAAAATTTGGAGAAATCTCTGAGTTTGGTTGTGGCCAGTTATTAATGTGGTGTTGAAATTGTAACGGTGTAAGTCTGAACACCTTGTAGGGGGGGAAAATCAAGTGTTTTGAAACAAATGGAATAGATTAAGCATTTTCTTTACCCTGAATGGGATATCTTATGCCATGTGTTGAGAAGTCAAATTTTGATCTAGTCTATGTTGCTAGTTACATGTTGCATGTCTTTTGGCAATGACTTGGAATTGTCGGGCATTAATGTGCCCTAACGTTATTAAGTTGCTGGTTACCGAAAGCCTTGCGTGCGAGTGGTTTCTTTTTTCCCTTAGGTTGGAGTGTTAAGCACTCAATGGTGATTCGAGTATTGTAAGTAGTCAAGTCATGGTGGATGTCTTGAAGCACGGTTGTTATTGACGACATTGTTACTATTGTTATTATCGGGGGAATATGTTCTTGTCTCATAAACCGCCGCGAGTTTGGCTGGTTGGGGAGGTAATCGTGTTCGTTCCTTGTTGTTGAGTCGAGTCTTGTGAAGCAAGACGATTCTCTTAGTTACGGTATCATGGAAACATCTCAGGATTGAGGAAGCAACTTGGGAGCGTGGATTGGAAGTCCGTGAGAAACATCCAGACTTATTCGTTGGTATTTGAACATATGTCGAGATTTTAGTTTGTTAATGAAATGTTAAAACATTGTATATGTTGTGGGTGTCTTGAAAACATGGATTCAATATGAGCATTGTATATGTTCTGGGAATATAGAATATTGTATGTGTTGTATCAAATTTGGAAACATTCTGTATGTTTTGGATTATGAAAGCATTGTGAGTGTTGAATATGTTTCGGAAACGCAAGTTTAATTCGAACATTGTATATGTTGTTTAAGTCTTGGAAATGCAAATTTATCATAAACATTGAATATGTTTTGGAAATATGAGATGCACGTATTGAAATTGGTTAAATTTCGGAAGATGCATATTCATAATATGTATTGAGATATATCTATTGTGGAATTGTTCTCTTTAGAAGGATTGAATGACTGGTAGGTGGGTCATGGTAATGAGAATTGAATTGTAAACATTTTTGGAAATTGGCTAAAACTTGGTTTTGAAACGTGATTTTAAAATTTCAAGGACGAAATTCTCTAAGGGGGGAAGGTTATGGCGATTCCGGTTTGACCCAACCTTTGTTATATTCCGGACTCGGGTTCCGTGGTTGATTGTAGTATCCATGTCTGGTTTTCCTCCTTTAACTCTTTGAATTTGAGTTTTGGAATATGTTAGGCGTGTTTGGAACAGGTTGGTTGCTAGTTGGTATAGATTGTTGATACCCAAATTTTGGCTTCTTTGCTCGAGCGAGGCTTCTTACGCTCGTGCTCAAGCGAGGCTTGTGTGATTTTCTTTTTCGCTCGAGCGAGGCTTCTTGCACTCAAGCAAGGGTGTGCGCCTGTGAAAATACCTGAACGTATGTATTCTACGCTCGAGCGATACTTCTTCCGCTCGAGCGAGGTCACTTGTTGTGTCTGGTCGATCGAGCAACCACTCCTTCGCTTGAGCGAGCCTCGCACCTATCAGTTCGCAGCAGCTCATTTTTACACAGAATTTTTGTATCTCTTCACCCCAAAACCCTAAATCGGCACTCTCTCTCTCTCTAAAATCCTCTCTCTACAAATACTCCTTGATCTAAGCATCTCTCTACCCCACTCCCTTTGTTAAAAAGATAGAGCACCTTGAGGGCTCTGGGTTGATCCAAATGGATCGTGGTTTCAGCTTGTTTGAAGTGTCTCCATCTTCTCCTTTGGTCTCCTAACGTTGAGGTAGGGATATTCTACACTTTGTTATGAATTTTAACCTAGTTATTTGTTGTTACCAATATATGGTGAGATTTGGGATGTTTGGAGGAAATCTAGGGTTTAGATTTAAATTTATAAAGAGAGGTTTTTATGTGTTGTTGCATATTTGAGCATGGGGTTGGGTTATGAGGTTGTTTGGTGTTAAAATGGTAGAATCTAGCTATTTGGTTGAATTTGAGAAAAGCGGGAGAATTGCCCTAATTTGAGTTAAATAAATTATTTTGTATAAATGATGAAATTGATATGAGAAATATGAAATTGGGAGGGTGCATAAATGAATGGTGTAGTTGGATTTGTTAAATCACTCACCTATGGAAATTTGATAAATTATCTGTTTAAAAGATTGTATATCTGTTTAGAAATATCTGTTTTGGACTATCGGTAGAAGATATCTATGATTGTTGTAGAAACTGCATGTGGATTAGGTGAATTGAAACCTATCGTTTAATTTACCTCATTGAATATGATGGTATGATTGAGATATTGAATATGTGTCGTAGATAGTCATTGTATGTGACAATGCTTTTAATACATTGTATATGTGTCTTTGTTTGAGATGAGATAAGAGATGTACTTCATTATTTGGGAGGAGATAGGGGATGGACTCCGTTTAAAATTAAGTTGGCTAGAGTGTCCAGGGTGAAAGTCTTGAAACCTTATGTTTATGGGTGCCAGTTCCCTCAGATAAGAATTCCGTAAAATAGCAAAATTGAAGTGCTTGTGTATAAATGGGTGCCGATTCCGTCGGATGAGAATTCCGTAAAATGGCTAAATTGAAGTATTTCAATAATAGTTGTATTGAATTGTGAATCACTGAGTTGTAGTCTCATTCGAATTGTTTCGATAAAAATGAACTTGTCTCATGAATTGACTAGGAATTAATCGAATTAATATGAATTGAATAAATGGAAATGGATTGAGATATGGGTATCAGTATTGAATGATCATGGGAAGAATGCAAGTTGGTTATGAGTGTGGAACTTTTGTCTGACACTTATATCTTAGTTAAACTTCATATACTGTGTTAGTATATCTATACTGGGCTTTGGCTCACCCTACTTGGCAAATCATACAGACTTAGTCGAAGAGGCTCCCTGATTGGCCCTCAAGGCCTGAACTGACTGAACTGGTTGGTGACTCTGACTGAACTGGTTGGTGACTCTGTGCCTGCCTTGAACTAGATGCACCAGACGTGCCACCCATCTGTGGGCAAAACCTTTTCAGGTGCTCCGCCTATCCACACTGATAACATGTGAGCGGTTGGCCCCAGCCCTGATTGTGGCCCTGAGAACGGGCCGAAGATGATGCTGCACGCTGCCCTCCTCCTTTCTGTGGACAAGCTGGAGACTTGTGGCCCAACTGACCACATTTGTAACAGGTGATGTCTCCCTGACTACCTTTCCCAAAGCCCGAACTCAGTACTGGAAAGGTAGACCTCAAATGCGCTTCCTGGGACTGCTGAGGATTAGAACCCCTCTGCCTCTTACCGTCTCCCTGGCCATCCTGACTCCTCCTAGAGCCCCTCATCATTTCCTCCTATGCATGCATAATGTTCTCAACATGGGCTGCAGCTTCCACAAGGCGCCCATACTCCCTAATCATGGACCCGGCAACTCTAAACATGAGTCCGGTCCTCAATCTCTTCTCGAACTCCAGACAACAGCGTTCCTCAGTCGCCACTAACTCAGGTGCAAACCTGGATAAGCTAGTAAAGGTGGCCTTAAACTCCGCCACTGGGGTATTCAACTGCTTGAGTTAAGAAAACCGATCCCTCAACTACTCCCTCACCGTAGCAGGTAAGTACTTGTCCTGGAAAGCTTTAACAAAGGCCTCCCAAGTTCCTCCAATGCGCCCCCGCGCATACTTCCACCACTAACCCGCGTCTCTCTTCAGCTGGAAGGACGCCAAGGTCACTCGTAAACCCCGTCTTTGCTGCCGAGCATCTCAAACGTCTTTGTTATCTGCTCAAGCCACTCATCAACCTTCAGTAGCTCCTTAGGTTCACCCAAAAACTCGTCCGGATTTGACTGGGAAAACTCCCTCTTCAGAAAGGATGGCCCTACCTCGGCTACTTGGGCCTGGACTTGATTCTCAGCCCTAAGAATGTCCACAGATTCCCTCAACGCTCCGGCCATTTCACGGGCTAAGGCACCCATAGCCTGCTAACCAACCAATTCGGGCACATTGACCTGACCCACTCCTTTCTTTTGCACCAGAATTTCATCCTGTATAAGCATCTCCTGCCTCCTAGGCCTACCATGCCTACCACCACGACCTCGTCCTGACATCCTAATAAAGGTAACAAAGAGATTAGCACATTCACAAATGTGCCGAAACTATCTCACTTGCGTCCTAATACAATGGACAACTGTAATTCACTCCACGTAAGCACATAATCACGTAAACACATACGAATTTTGTTTCCGGATAATGACCGTCCCGTGGCGTTGCTAGAGTTCCAATTAGAAACAACAGTGATCAAGTGCCTTTCTAACAGGACTCCCAGAAACCCACAGACCCGATCAACATCCTACAAACTAAATTTCATGCCCATATAGTCACATAGACATGTTATCACATAAGCACATAATATCATACATAAGTCTCTAACAAGCGAGACAAACCCATTGTGGTACTAACCACTTCCCATGTACCCAAAGTATTCAAACTCGGTACATTGTGATACCAAGTTGTAACGCCCTCAAAATACAGTATAGGACAACCATTCACAAAATCCATAAGCATAAGAGAAATATTAACTTTTCATTCATCAAAGTCTACTTTACAAAGATATTACATGTAATTCTAACTGCAAATAACAAGGTGAGTGCCCTACAGGGCTTACATCTTTCCAAGTCAACACTTGGTTATAACAAAAGAAGAGTCATAACTCCATTCCTTGTAAAGCCCTCAGCTTGAATTTACATTAAATACAAACAAAATATGCAAAAAAAAGCCTTCAGCCCCTAGACCTCCCAAGCTATGTCCTTGGAGGTGGCATGTTACCTGTACTTGAAAATGGAGTCCTAAGTAGGGCGAGCCAAAACCCAGTAGAGATATGCTAAACAACATATGAGAATTAACTAACACATAAACATCGAATAAATGTGTGATGTTCTTAACCGACGTATATATTGTTTCCAAGACCAATCAATACAGATAAGCAATATCTCAATTCATTTCTATTTATCCATTCCGGGTAAAATCATTAACCAAATTCATTATTATCAAACAACCAAAATGAGACTACAACTCAATGATTCAAAATTCAACACATTCAATAATCCAACACTTCTATTTCTTGCCATTTTACAGAACTACGTCCAAAGAAACCGGCAACCATAAATATAAGATTTCGGGACTTTCACCTTGGGCACTCCGGCCAACTTAATTATCAATGGAGTCCATCCCCTATCTCCTCCCAAACAATGGAGTACATCCCTTATCCCATCCCAAACAATGGAGTAGATCCCATATCTCTTCCCATTCAAAGATACATATACAATGTATTTAAACACATGTCATATACAATGACTCATTTATCCACATATTCAATGGTTGAAATCAACCATCATATTCAATGACATAATACAATTGATTAGTTTCAATTTTCCTAATCTTCATGCTTTTTCTACAACAATCATAACTATCCTCCACCGTGTAGACACCCCATTTTTGACCGTCCTCAAGACTTGGACGTCACCGCTTGGAACACTCGGTGATCATCCATGTTTGTGTTCGTTTGGAGTTCCCGGAGGTCTCGGCTCGCGCGCCCTGCCTCAGGATCTCCGGACTTGACCGTTTAGTGTCTGGTTTTGCACCAAACACTTGTGTTTTGCGTTAGAAGGGCAGGGAATGCCTTGTGAGGTATCCCCACACACCACCGGCAGTGGCTAGAGGCCACCGGCTGGTCTTTTGCTTCCGTCGGCACTTTTGTTTGCCGGTCGGCATATTTTATTGCCGGTCGGCATAGTTTGTTGCCGGTCGGCACTCTTTTTTGTCGAAATAACTTTTTTGGGCAGCCGACCACTGTTCAGCCACTTTATGGAGATATTTTGTGCCAGCTGTGATAGCTGGCACCAACTCTCCCCCCCTCCATACACGTGTACGGAGGGATCTCCCTCTAACCAAGCTTGTTGTATAAGCTTTGGAAGGGGGAGTCTTATAAGAGGAAGGCTTTCCTCTTTGATTTAGGTTAGAAAGTTGGAACCAAAAACCAGAGCTTAGAGATATAGATACATATTATCTCTATATCTCCCTCTCTCTCCTCCTTTGTGTGTGTTTCTTAGCTCAAAAGTGTGTTTTTACCTTACTTTTGCACCATTACACACACTATTACACCTTGCTCCGAGATTGAGGGACTTGAGGGGTTGATTCTTGAGTTTTTGGACTAATTTTGATCAAAAGAAGAGGGCTAGACCATTTGTTCTTCAAGGGTTCTTCAAGGGTGAGCATCTTGCTTTATATTCCCCAAACTTGCAATAGTTTTTTACCTATCTTGCTTGCTGTTTTAGCTTTTGTGTATAACATAAAAAGGGCTTGTATTTTCATGCTTTAGAACTTTCATTAAGGTTGTTTGGTGTTTTGAGTGCAAACTCACTCTATTAGGCCTTGTTTGGCCCCTTTTGCTACCTCTTTGGTAAGGTTTTGGTCATCTTTGTATTTTGATCTCTTCACCACTGAAAATCAGTGTATTTTTAGTGTTGAAAAAGTCAGTTTGAAGTCTTGCATAGGGGAGGGACACCCCTCTCCCTTCATTGTCTTGTTTCCTTACTTTTTGGCCTAAAAGGGTAGCATGTATGCTTGATCATCTTGAGCCTTATTTCAGAAGATTTTTGGATGTTTTAGGTTATATGTAACCTCTGTTTTTGGCCGGATTTGTGCCTCCTTGTATGCTTGTAGTACTTGCTTTGTATTGCTCCATTTGGCCTAGAAATGTCCCTTGTGTTTAGACCATGATTTTTGCATGTGTTGGCTTGGTTCCATGAAGATGTTAGCACTATTTTTCCATGCTTAAAGTCTGTTGGCTATCCATTTGGTCATGCTTGACATGTTTGTTATGGGTGCTATGTATTTTGGCTTGAAAGCTTTGAGCATGTTGACCTCTAGCATGCATGGTTGTGATCACCCTCATGATTTAACATCATCTAGGACCACATTTTAGTCCAAGAATTATGTTTGTATGTGTGCATGCATGACCTCTTTTATGCCTTGAGGGTGTACCCTCTTATGCCTAGGAATGAGCCTTGGTGCATATGCCTCTTGGGAGTCACCTTAGCTGCCATATTAGGAGGATTTGGGGTCCTATCTTGGTCTGTAAAAACTCTGTTTTTACTTGTCTAAACCATGCCATGATTTGGTCTTGTTGTTGGAAATGAAGTGACCCTTTTTGGTGCCTTAACTTTGGGTCTATTGGCTTGCATGTTGACATGAGAGCTTGCCCATCATTTTGAGCACTTTTTGGTGCTGTTTTGAGGTGAATTAAGGCCTGCACCTTTATCACTTTGAGGCCCTCTTGCATGCTTGTCTCATGTTTGCTACATAATTGTTTCATAAATGTGTAGTCCCTTGCTAACTTCATGGTAAATTGGTCCATGTTTGCATCACACTTGCATCTTGCATGCTAGCATTGCATACTTGTCATATTTGTTGCATGACATTTGGCATGTCTTGCATAATTAGCATCATGTTGCATCTTGAGTCTTGTGAGCATAACATGCATTGCATTGCTTGGTTTGGGGTGTCAAGCCAAGTGTGAGAATCAAGGAACATTCATACTACAACTGATGTAATGTGCTTTGATTCTCGGTCACCGAGGCCTTTGACTTCGACATGATAAGGCTTTGGATCTCATTTGTATGTTGCATGCATCTTTACATTAAGTGGCAAATTTGATCCCTTGGGCTATCATGCACCATTGATGGTTCGAGGATCGAAGGTCATACTTCCTGGAGTTCGAAACATGATAGGAAGCATGACCATGCTCACATGTACCTGAAAACCCCATGCCATGCACTGTCTGTTCTCTGTTTGCTGTCAAACTGTCTTCAAAACAGTGCCGATGGAAATCCTGGACTGCCGGTGGGAATTCTGTTAAGCCGGTGGTACTCTGCAACATTCAAGGAACCTGTCCTAGGGTTTTGGCGATTTTCAGAAAGACAGGGCAGTGTAAACAGAGGTGGCAGAGATATGGTACGGGTTTTTCAGGCGAGCCGGGTTTCGAGCACGCATCATTCGCGCATCCCGAGGCAGAGGCTGCGGCCACCCTCTTCTTTCTTTTGCATTCTTTCTTTTTTAATTAATCAGAAATTCTGTAATAATTTTATTTGTTTATTATTTGGGACTGTAATATTTATTTGGGCCCTCCGAGTGAGGGCAATGATGTAATAAGTGTGGGTGAGTGTGTGTATGTCTTTCAATCCCCACTTCTTCCTTCCCTTTTATTTACCTGCTTATGATGGTAGATTAGGGCATTTTTTGAAATTAGCATACCTTATGTTATGCATGCGTGCATTCATGCATTGGTATTGCATGCATTAGGCTCGGTACATCATGCTAACTGCATTCGTTCTCAAATTCCAAATTGAATACGTGAATCAATTGGTTGAATCTCATATGCCATATTTAGGATAACCGAGCCTATTCTAATTACATTTTTGCATGCGATGCATTAGTCATTTTGACATGAACCAGGACATGCATATTTGCTAACTAGTTTACTGTTTTGGCACGGAGTACAATGTAAGTAGTTATGCTTTAGCATCCCGCATGCGTGTGAATGTTGCCATGACAGTATGCTTGCCATGCGGCTAAGTGCTTATATGAGATAAACTGTTTGATTGCCTGTGGGTGAAGGTTGGATTGCTTGAATTGGAAAAACCATTAAAATCCGTGTTTTAGCCTACTTGCGAGTAGCAAAATTCCAAAACGCTTTCCAAAACAAACGGATATGCAATGTTTATTTCTAAATTAGGCAATCTAGTCTATACTTGTTTGCTGTGCGCATAACATAGTAATTCTAGGATAATAATTGGGATAAGAACACATAAAGTTTTCAAAAGCGGATATCATAATTAGTAGAGGCCGGTCTTCGAACCAGGCGAGAGGGGGTGCTCATAGCTGACCTTCCCCAATCGTACCCTAGCTCCCGAGCCGAGATAACTCCGGTGATGACGGACATGTGGCCTTCGGCACCGAGTCAGGGTTTCCTAAATTCCCCCAAAATAAAATATTTAGGTGGCGACTCTGTATCTGGCAAAGCAGTCCATGTTTGGCACTACTTTTTTCCAAAATCTATTTCTCAAAACGATTTGCCAGATTTGGACTCTTTGGTTCAAGATTAAGAACCGCGGCACAAAATCGAGTCCGAACTGTAAGCGGCGTCCCTCGCGGACCTGTGGTTACACACCGATAGCCCAAAACAGATATTTCTAAACAGATAAATTATCGAATTTTTCATGGGTGAGTGATTTAGTAATCCAACTACACCACTTAATCACAATTTCCTGCAATTTCATAATTCCCAAGTCAATTTCATATTTCCACATTCATATCACTATTTATACAAAATAGTTATTTGACTCAAATTAGGGCATTTTCCCCATTTAACGTACATTGTACCCAAAACCAAATTTCACCAATTATACCGAAGTAATAGCATGCCCAAGACCTCTCATACCCATAGGAAAACCAAAATAGAAAACCCTCCTTTCAAACATTTCAAATCTCAAACCCTAATCTTCACTCAAACTTCCCAAATCCCAACATTTATACCATATGACAAATATCAAGGTTAAAACTCATAATGGAGAGTAGATTATCCCTACCTCAAGTGCAGAAGCTCCAAGGAGAAAAAGAGACAAACCCAAAGATGCTCCAAATCCCACCTTTTTCGGATCAAAAGGAAGCCCACACAATGCTCTAGCTTTTTAACAAAGGAAGTAAGGTAGAATGACCCTAGAACATGGAGTATTTGTAGAGAGGAGTATTTGAGAGAGAGGAGTCGTTGATTTAGGGTTTTGAAAAAGGAAGAGGGTCAGAAATGGTGTATTTCATCTCTGCTGCGAACTGATATATGCTACCTTCGCTCGAGCGAAAGAGTCGTCGCTCGAGCAACCTGACACAAAAAGGACCTCGCTCGAGCGCAAAAAGCGTCGCTCGAGCGTAGAATGCAAAGCTTCCTGTCTACCACTACGCAGACGCATGCTTGAGCGCAAGAAGTCTCACTCGAGCGAAGAAATGATTCCACCAAGCTCGCTCGAGCGCAAGAACTCTCGCTCAAGCGAAGAACTCCAACCTTCAGGTCTCACAGAGATGCAAATGCACGCTCGAGCGCAAGAAACCTCGCTCGCACGAAGGGACAAATAACACAGGCCTCGCTCAAGCGCAAGAAAGCTCGCTCGAGCGAAAGCTGTATCTGAAAAGAAACCTAAAGACCCTTAATCCTCGCTTGAGCGCAAGAACCCTCGCTCGAGCGAAGAAGCAAATACCCAAGGCTCGCTCGAGCACAAAAAGCCTCGCTTGAGTGAAGAAGTTAAAACCTGGGCAACAACCACTTGCACCAACTCATTACCAACCTGTTCCAAACTCACCCAACACAACCCAAAATTCAATTTCAAAGAATTAAAGGGAGGAAACAAGACATAGACAACAATATACAACCACGGAACCCGAGTCCGGAACACAATAAAGGTCGGGGTAAAACCTGGAGCGCTATAACCTCCCCCCCTTAAAGAATTTCGTCCCCGAAATTTAATGCAAGTTTCAAAATCATGGTTACTCAACTCCCAACGTGATTTCAATTTAATCATTCACCATCATGACCCACCCACTGGTCATTCCATCTTTTCACAAGAAAACAAATCCACAACATATACAACTCATCATATATTATCGATAGGCATATTCCGAGATTTAACAAATTTTCAACACATGTATCTCATGTTTCCAAACATATTCAATGTTTATAACAAGTTTACATTTCCAAAACTTAAATAACATATGCAATGTTCAAATTTAACTTGTGTTTCCAAACATTTAACATATACAATGCTAAATTAAACTTCTATTTTCAAGGCATGACCAACCATTACCATACTTCCAATAACCAAAACATACTTAATGGTTTTCAACTTAAGACACATTCAATGCGCTTAAAGTTTATCAGTACAACAAAATTCCCAATACATGGTTAAATATTAACAAACAAGTCCAGATACTTCTCACGGACATCAAACTCACGTTCCCAAGTGGCTTCCTCCACCCCGTTATGTTTCCACAACACCTTAACTAATGGAAAAGTCCTGCTTCACAAGACTCGATTACAAAGATAACAGTATGACACAATCAACCACTACAGTGTTCTGAGACATCCACCACGTCTCGACTACTGACAATACTCAGACCAGTATCTAGTACTTAATACCTCAACATAGGAAACACGAAAACATTCATACACTAGGCCTCCGGTCAACTTTCACAGAACGAGGACATAAAACCAGACACGGGTAATGAACAACATACGAACCAAGCACTATCACACATCGTACTAGGCAAAACCTCCTCACTTACTGCAAGTTATCTTACGCCCATACTGAATCCCTCATTCAGGGATTTCACTCGCCACCTCGACTGAACTTATAATAACAAAATTTGCATACTCATTCCCTCGTACCGAATTAGCTAACAAGGGTTTACCACGCCGCGACACTTATCACTACTACGTAACTGTTCGTACCGAACACAAGCAAATATAATACCTTCATCCCTTAATGACCTATAGGGTCTACTCTTTATTCCGCATCCTACTTGTCATTCGTCTTGAGAGTACAATCAAGACACTAAGCCTCCGTGCCAAATCATTAGCCACCACTACCACTGAACCACTGCTTAGAACCAAACCCCGGCGCAATCGCATGTCGCCGACAAGGCTTTCAAAGACTCACCATCCTAACTCTCCAGAAGAGTAAGAGTCCTCACCCTCATCGCTATCAACTCAAACCTTCATCTGCAAACACCATACCACTGTGACTCTACTCACAGGTCACATCTTAACCACGGGTTATACACCCAACCAACCCTACCGACAACATCTCCTAACCTAACCAGTATTAAGGTACACACCTAATGCATTTAAACATAGCAAAAGAATCCTGAAACTTAAGAGAATATCCATTATACTACTACCCGGGATATAATACCAGTTGCTCACAACACGCCACTCCCTGATGCCAACAACCACAATCTTAACAAGGGCTAACACTCCCTCAAATGAGACAACCATTCAGTACGTATGCAAATTCGGCAACGTCACCTACCATGAAGGTGTAAGTCTACTCCTAACAAAATTATGCACTATGCCTCCATAAAACATCATGCTAAATATACAAAACCTAGTAGTAATCGCACACTTCACATCCTCTCGAAGAGTTCTCACGACAGTTGGCCACAAACTCTACCACTCACTAAAGATTAAATAGGTAACACCCTTGAAATTTCGCACACCCGGCAAGTATAACTGTTCTCACCCCATAGTAGTCCTGACTAAGATACGCATCTCTCAATAATTCTTCCTAATTTCAAAACATGGCTCACCAGCCCTCATTCTCCCAAACCAAATCACACGCATACCGATGCATTGTTACAAAAATTTTACGATTTCACAACAACTTGTCACATTAATTAAACTTTAGAGCCACAACATGTTCTAGTCCGCCAAACCCAAGGAAATTAATAAACACAGACATATATATATAAACAAGCAGTTTTGATGTTTCAACATTCCCAAAACACATTGGTTACACAACAGAACCCATGATTTCAAAACGATAATTCACCGATTACAAAACGGATTAGTCAAAACAAAACCATACTATTGGTACTACCACTGTTATCGTCCCCCACTGGACTGCTAAAGTTGGTCATTCTCAAACCCAAGATATCTTACGAGTTTACAGGCCACGGACAAGAACTATTGGTATGCCCCAACTGGCCACACCTGGAACAACTGCATATTTCCCCAATTGGGGCTTGGAAACTCGACTCTCCTAAGGCCCTCGAAATCTGGCCTGATTGTCCCCCAAAATGATACTGCCCCTGCTCAGTCAAATAAAACTGAGCCCGACTAGGTTGCAAAACCCCCAAAGAAGCCCCTGGCTGAATACAGAAACGTTGGATATGACCCGGTTGATTACACACCCAACAAGTAAGCGGCTCCCGAGCACGAGACTGGTTCAAAGTCTGAGCTGATGAAGACCCCAACGACTACTTCCCTACTGAACATTCGATAGGCCCAAAACCTGGCTGGCTAGATAATTCTGGTGGGGCAACTGCTGGTCGAACTGCCAACCTAGCCTTCTTCCTCTGTGGCAAGCTGGGGACTTGTGGTCCAGCTGACCACATTTGAAACAAGTGACAACCTTTCGTTCACCCTTTCCCGAATCTAGACTCAGCACTGGAAAAGTAGAGCCAGGCTGAGCTCTCTGAAATTGTTGTGGATTAAAACCCTTCTTTGGATTTTCAGTGGTAGAAAGATCATGCAAAGGCTAGAACACAGAGCCAAAAAGGATGTGCTCAAAACAAGGCCTACAAAGGCCTTAAGAGGGGCGTAGACCACCCCTAACAAAAAAGTACCTTAAGCAAACATTTTAAGCATGCGAAAAACAAAATTTTTGTAATTAAGAGTTAAGCTTAAATTAGCATAGACAAATAGTGGCAAACAAGCCTTAAGCCAAGAACAAGGGTTTAAGGGGTTAAAGGCTCACCCTTTTAGAACCTCTTCAAAGCCACAACTCAATAACTTTTCTGGGCACAAACCAAACCAAAACTCCAAAACCAGCTCCTAGGTGCCTCAACAACAAAAGGATGGTGTTTGAGTGTGTGTTTGTGTGTTTAAAGTGTTGATAAAACTACACTTTTCGAAGCACAAATATGAAACAGAAAGGGCAAATAAGATACAAGAGGTGATATCTATACTTTTTCAGCACAAAAAATCTTGAACTAGAGGAGGAAGGGGGAGTTACTCTCTTATAGAGAACAATGCTCAAGCTTGTTAGACAAGCTTAGGGTTCAAGGCCATCCCTCCATACACGTGTATAGAGGTTGGTTTTAGCTTGCCTCCAGCTGTTGACAGCTAGATTGAAAATAACTCCAAAAAGGTGATAAAAGCAGCCAACCACTTGAGTGGGTCGGGCCAGACCACCATAATGTGGTTCTCCCAAGACAAACAAGTGGCGTCGGCCATGGTGGGAGAAGGGTCTAGAGCATGATTGAAAACAATGCAGTGTGTGGTGGACCGACCAGAAAATGTGGTCCCAAAGACCAAGAAAAACCAGTTGACCGACCAGAAAACTGGCTTGGCAAGGAGAGAAAGTGGTCTCCAAAGGAGAAGAACTGTCTCCCACCCCTTGTACCACCTTCAAAAAATAAGGAAAACAAGGTTTGTACCAAAAAACAAACCAAAAAGGATGCAAGATTGAAGTTCGGAGTCAAGGCGCGCAGCCTCGAAAGCCTCAAAAACTAGTCTGGCATCAAAAGTTGGTCTACAACCATCTCTCTCC
>NW_021024618.1:156462-191919 GCF_004153795.1 Camellia sinensis
AGAGGATTTTTAGTGGTGGAAAGGTGATTTTGGGGTCCCAAATAGGAGAAGGCCATCCCCTCTCCTTGTGTTTTGTATGCTTGCTTTGAATGCCTTATGTTTGAGCATGTTTATTAAGCTTGTGTTGGCTTATTCTTAACATGTATTTGGGGTTATTTTGAGATGGCATGCCACTGTTTTTGGTTGTCTTGATCATCCCTTGCATGCATAATACACTTGTAGTGTAATCCTCACAAACTAGCTTTGTATGCTTCATGAAGTAACATATCTTTCTAGCTTGTTTTGAGTCCATTTCAGCATGTTCTTGGTGTTGTTTTACCATGATATACCTCTGTTAAGGTTTGGTTTAATGGCCCTATGCATGCTCCATGCACTTGTAGTGCATTACCATGAATTAGCCTAATGTGTATCATGCTTTAACATGTCACTCTAGCATACTTTTGGCTTAACTTCAAGAAGCTTTTGTCCATGTTTTAGCATGCTCTAGCTCTGATTTGTGTTGTTTTGGTCATGCATGCCATGCTTTGTATAGCTATAGTGCATTCTAGCTTGTTAGCTTTGTGTATCAAGTCCACTAGCATGCATTGCTTGGCCTATTTGAATGATTTGGAGTCATTTGTTATGAGCTTTCAGTGCATGTTTCATGGTCATGCACTTGCATCTTCCACTCATTCAATGCGTTAGAGGGTTTGCCCTTTATGCCTTAACATGAACCATTGCGTATGTCTTCATGCCTAAGCTTGCGAGCTATCATTTCAATGTATTTTTGGGGTAATTTTGCCATGATATAACTCTGATTTTTGTTGGCGAAGCCATCTCATGCTTGGTCTTGGTAGGTGTAGTGTAATCCACCTTATTTGCCTTGCATATTCCATGCCTTATGCCCTTCATGCTAGCTTGTTTTGGCTTCCTTCCATACATGTTTTAGACTCATTTTGACATGTTCTAGGACTGTTTTGGGTTGCCTTTGCCATATGTTTCATGTTTTGCATAGTTGTAGTACAAATGCCTATGCTAGTTTCAAGCTTTGGGTACCATAGCATGCTTCATTTATGTTGTGTATATGATTTGGCATCATTTACTATGACATTTCAGAGCATGTAGTATTGCCATGTTCCCACTTCATTCACTCTTTGATTGCCTTTGAGTGTTATGCATTATTGCCTTGTTTGTGGCCTAGCTTGTATGCTTGCATGCTTGCATGCCTAGACCTTTGGGCCCCCATCTCAACATGTTTTGGTCTTTGTTTAGACCTAGTTGAGCTCTGTCCATGATTGGTTCATGCATTTGTGCCATGTTTGGCATGCCTCCTATGTGTTGCTCTTTGCTAGCCTTATGCCGTAGGCCCTCTTGCATGCTTTACTTGTGTTGTTTGAATGATTTGGCATCATTTCACACTTGATTTTAGAGCTTATAGTGTTGTTACACTTCCATGCTTGTTACTCTTTGAGCACTCTTGAGAGTTATGCTCTTATGCCTAGTTGATGGGCCAAAGCATTGGGCTTGCTTGTCTTGATCTTCATGCCTTAGTTTCATCATCATGGCCACTGTTTTGGGCATGGCTGAGGTCTGCCCACATTCGGTTTAAGTCCATTGAGTATTGTGTATGCCATGTTACATCGCATTGTGCATGTTATGTTGTTGTTTGCATTGTGCATGCTATGTTCTTGTTCGCATTGTGTATGCCATAATCACATTGCATTGAGTATACCATGTTATTCATTGCTTTAAGTATGCCATGTTGCATTGCATGTTACTTGTCCCTTGCATTGCATGTTTGCATGCTTAAATTGCATTGCATTTCCATGTTGCATGTTGTTGCATTTTGTTTGGATTAGGTGTTAGTCCAAATACAAGGAACGAGGGACGTTTCATACTTGAAGTGATGAAATGTGTCTCAATTCTCGGTCGCCAACGCTCTTGATCGTACATGATAGAGTTTTAGGCCTTATGTGTTTATGTGTGCATTCATTTCATATTGAATTATGCAGTCTTGCTTCTCGGCCATCACGCATTGAAATGCACGATTGGTGGCCCGAGGGTCGAGAACCACACTCCCTTGAGCTTATGAAATGCTAGGAATGGTGGTTGTACACACATATCTTGCAAATACATTGCCATGCCCTTTCTTGCTCTCTGTTGCAACAAATTGGAGAAGTGCAGTAACAACTGGTCGGCCAATCAAAAAAACTAGCTGGCCGACCACTTTTTCTGGTCTGCAACAAAGATAGGTGGTCGGCCAGTGGCTGGCAACACCCCTAAGTGGTCGGCCATGCTCCCACAGGTCCCCAAGGTGAGTTAAAAGCTATCTGAAGCTTGGTGCAAGGTTCTAAGAACAGTTGCAAACAGAGGCAAGTTGAGGCATTGCGACGGATTTCCGAACGAGGCGACCGAGCATGCGTGCACTCCTCATCCCGAGGACCTCTGTTTATTGCTTTCCTTAGCTAGTTTATGCTTTGGTTCTGTATTTAATTAGTTAATGCGTTTAGCTGCTTATTTGATCTGTAATAGTTAGTTAACTAGGGATAGTTAATTAGCATTGTTTTGTAATAATTAGTTTAATTAGCTTAGATTAGCTAGTTAGCTTCTTATTCAGACCCTCCGTCGAGAGGGCCAACTGTTGTAATAAGCTGTGCGTGTGTGTGATGCATGTCTTCCAACCTCCATTTTTTTCTTCCTTTTATTTAACCGCTTACGATGGTTAGTTTTAGGGCATCTTTCGATTAGCATACCTTATGCTTACATGCGTGCATCCATTCATCTGTTTTGCATGCACCAGGCTCGGCGCATCATACTAATTGCATTGTATTTCAATTCCAATTTGAATACATGTATCGAATTGTTGCATTCATATGCCATTTTAGAATAGCCGAGCCTATTTTAGTTGCATTCTTGCATGTGTTGCATTAGCCATCTTAACATGAACTAGGATCATGTATGATTTCTAACTAGTTCTTTGTTTTGGCTCGGACTACACTGTGAGTATTTATGCTTTAGCATACTGCATGAGATATGTATGTTGCCATGATAGCATGCTTGCCATGAGGCTAACTGCTTATTTGATTAACTGCCTGAATGCCTGTGTGTGAAGGTTGGATTACTTGAATTGGAACAATTCATTGAAATCCGCGATTTAGCCTACTTGCGAGTTATACATCTAAATCATTTTCAAACAAACGAACATGCAATATTTTGTTCCAACTTAGGCGATCTAGTCTATACTTGTGTGCTGTGCGCATCACATAGTAATTCTAAGTTAATAATCGGAATAAGAACACATGTGTTTTCAAAAACAACATATCATGTTAGTAAAGGCCGATCTTTTGATCGGGCAAGCGGGGGTGCTCATTGCAAGACCTTCCCTTCTCGTACCCAAGTTCCTGAGCTGAGGCAACTTTGGTGATGACGGACACGTGGCCTTAGGCACGAGTCAGGGTTTCCTAAATTTTCCCAAAATAAAATATTTAGGTGACGACTCTGTATCTGGCAAAGCAGTCCATGTTTGGCACTTCTTTATAAAAATCAGTTTTTCAAAATGATTTGCCGGATTTGGACTCTTTGGTGATTTATCGATCTCGCATTGCACTTTGTGAGATTAGATTCAGAACCGTGACACGAGTCCGAACTTGTAGTAGCTAGAGAACAAAACGGAATTCGCGCCCTCGTAGCGTGGAGCCGGAGAGTTCTCGGGGCGGTCTACAAATGTACCCCCCTGATGAGGAGAATACTGCATGTATCACCCTAAAAAGGTTGTATTGCTATAGAGTGATGTCCTTCGAGTTGAACAATGTAGGAGCAATCTACTAGAGGTTAGTGACCAAGATGTTCAAACATTTGATTGGCAAAACAATGGAAGTATACATTGATGACATGGTCGTGAAGACCAAAGAACTTGAGGATCATCTGGCCAACTTGAAGGCAGTTTTTGACATCCTTAGAACATATTGGCTCCGACTCAATGCTTCGAAATGTGCATTTGGAGTTGGGTTTGGTAAGTTCTTGGGACACTTGGTTACCAGAAGGGGCATAGAGGCAAGCCTAGATCAAATCAAGGCTATCTTGGACTTGAAAAGCCCAACGTCAGCAAAACAAGTATAGATGTTAACAGGAAGGGCCGCAGCCCTCAATAGGTTTATAAGCAGAAGTTCAGATAAATGTAAACCATTTTTCAGTCTATTAAAGAAGGCCACAGATTTTTTATGGACAAAGGAGTGCGAAGTTGCCTTAACCGATTTGATGAAGTACCTGACAATGGCTCCAGTTCTGTCAAATCCAGTGCCTGGAGAAGAGCTACTATTATACTTGGCGATTTCGGCGCATGCAGTGAATGCAGTGGTGATCAAAGAAGAGAACGGAGAATAAAAGGCAGTACACTATGTGAGTAAAACCCTAGCAGACGTAGAGACCAGATACTTGCCCCTAGAGAAGTTGGCACTGGCCTTAATGATGGCTTCCAAGAAGTTGAATCATTACTTCCAAGCCCACAAGATTGTGGTATTGACTGAGCATCCTTTGAAGTCCTTGCTACAACAAGCAGATCTGACAGGCAGGGTAACCAAATGGGCAGTAATATTGGGCCAATACGATCTGGAATTTAGGTCCAAAACAACAATCAAAGGCCAGGTTCTGGCCGACTTCGTGGCCGAGTTCACACCTGGTGCCATCCCATGTCGGGCTCTGGTGAGACGTGACTTAGGGTGTCCAGGGGAACAAGAAGAGACCCAGCTGGGAATAAAAAACCACACAGCAGAGCAAAAGAAAGAAGAGAAACTCAAACCCTATGATATTTACATCGACGACTCCTTCCACCTATTTGTTGATGAGAGTTCAAACCGCCAAAGAGCGGAGGCAGGAGCAGTGCTAGTATCGCCAGATGGGCAGATGTTAGAACAATCTATTCGTTTGAGGTTCAAGGCCTCAAATAATGAAGCAAAATATGAAACACTGGTCACAGGATTGAAGTTGACAGCAACAATGGAAGTCAACGAGGTGGTAGTCTTCTGTCATTCCCAATTTACTATGAACCAGGCAACATGTGAATATGTAGCCCGGGATGAAAGAATAATAGCCTATGTAAAAGAGGTTGTCAGACTGTTAGCCTTATTTCAGGATTGCCGACTACAACAAGTTAGCCGAGATAACAACAACCATGCCGATGTCTTGGCTAACCTAGCTAGTGCAATGAAATCAGGGGAGGTAATGGCAATAATGGTTGATGATTCGTCTGGCCCAAGTGTGGAATCACTAATCACAGAGTATGAAGCAATGTGTGTGGAGATGGGTCCAAGTTGGATGATGCAATAGTAATGTTCCTTAGAGATGTGAAGCTACCAGATGATCGTAAAGAAGCACACAAGACCAGACTGAAGTCGGCTAGGTTTAGCTTAACAGCAGAAGGACATCTCTACAGAAGGTCTTTTACTGGTCCCCTTTTGAGATGTATGCATCCCTCCCAAGTAGAAGACTTATTGTATGAAATACATGAAGGAGTATGTGGAAGCCATGCTGGGGGCAGATCACTTGCTCATAGGGCCATAACTCAAGGGTACTGGTGGCCCTATATGTAGAAGGATGTTGAAGCTTATGTTAGAAAGTGCGAGAAGTGTCAAAGGTTCGCACCTTTGATATATCAACCCGCAGTATATTTGAACCCAGTGTCCAGCCCTTGGCCATTTGCCCAGTGGGGCATGGATCTTGTTGGATAACTACCCCAAGCAACTAGACAAAGGAAGTTCCTACTGGTAGCAACTGATTACTTCACAAAGTGGGTAGAAACCGAACCCCCTGCGAGGATTCGAGATATTGATGTGAAGAACTTTATATGGAAGAACATCATCACCAAGTTTGGGATCCCAAGGGCAATAATAGCAGACAATAGTATACAGTTTGACAGTAAGCTAATTAAAAGCTTATGTGCAAAGTACAAAATCAAGAATTACTACTCTACTCCAAGTTTCCTTCAGAGTAATCATCAGGCAGAAGCATTTAATAAGACTATCTTAGATGGGATCAAAAAGAGGCTGGCAGCAACAAAGGAAAAATGGGTGGAAGAGTTGCCCAGTGTACTCTAGGCATATCGGACTACACCGAGGAGATCAACTAGGGAGTCTCCATTTGCCATGGCTTATGGCACTGAAGTAGCTATTCCACTAGAAGTCGACATTCTAGGGATCAGAACCCAGGAAGTAGAAAATGGTACTAACGAAGCATTTCTAGCCCGAGATCTAGACTTTCTGGAGGAGAAAAGAGAAAGAGCAGCAATTTGGCTGGGGGCATACTAGTAACAACTTGCTAGGGCTTACAACAAGAAGGTTAACCTAAGAGAGTTCAAAGTTGGGGACCTTGTGTTGAGGAAAATGGTCGGTAACAAGAAGGATCCTAGGGTGGGCAAGCTAGGGCCAAACTAGGAGGGGCCTTATAGAATTATCTCGGTCGCCAACAACAGGGCATATCGGCTTGAAGACAGTGAGGGCAGAGAGTTACCAAGACCCTGGAACACTTGCAACTTGAAGTTTTTCTATCATTAGATTTTTATTTTTTCAAAGTTTATGTCGTTAGCTGAATTAATAATAAAATTTTAGTTTGATTTTGAAATTTGTGTGATAGGACTGACCAGTCATTTGGCGATGTTTCTGATTGAAACATGACGAATAACTTAGACTTATTATATGGCAGAGTTAAATTATACTTGCATATAATAAAGTTGAACTAAGTTGGCTATATTTCTGATTGAAACATGACGAATAACTTAGACTTTTTATATGGTATAGTTGAATTATACTCGTATATAATAGAGTTGAACTAAGTTGGCGATGTTTCTGATTGAAACACGACGAATAACTTAGACTTATTATATGGCAGAGTTGAATTATACTTGTATATAATAGAGTTGAACTAAGTTGAATTGAAACTAGACTTGCCATATCGGCAGAATTAAACTTAGAATGGAACTAAGTGCATTTCAGTTAGATTAACAAAGAAACCAAGGTTGAGAACCTCGGCTAGTCTTTGTTTGAATCTGACTTCGACGAAAGACTATACGTACTTAATGTGAGCATAAGTGAAACTTAGGTTCACATTAGCGGGGCTAGAGAATGATGAATAAGCTTAAAAAATTTGAAGTGCTTGAGACTTGTTGTAATTTTATAGACAAAATTTACAAGTCAGAATGGGCATTAACACTTGTTGAAATTCCAGGAAAATTTTCAAGTTGAAGTTAGCCAAGGTTATATTATAAAAAGTATCCGAGATACATAATGGCCAAGGTGTCCAACTAGGTTACCAGGCTTGGAAAGGGTAGAAGGAAGAAGTCTTGATAGAAGATAGCATGTGAAAGTAAAAAACAATACTGAATAACACTTGTAAAAATATTTTGATATTTTTAAGTGTTAACCAAGGTATTCTAATGGTTGGCCGAGGCAAACAATCAAGGTTTGTATCCGAGGTATTATACCCCAGAGTTATTATATAGTTAAAGGTATACTTTGAAGAAGTGCAAAAATATTCTAAGTATGGAAGCGTGAAAGGCATGAAAGAAAGCAGTAAAGCATACATGAAACAAACATTCAACACTTGGAAGAAAAAGGAAGACTTACATTAAAAAAAAGGCACTTCGGCCTGGCAAAAGACAACTTGTTCAAGGTACAAAAGAGGGCACATCGGCCAAACTAAAGCTAACATTGTTCAAAAACAAGAAGAAAAAGTACAAAACAAAGAAGAAATATCCTAAGCGTTAGGATTGGTCTGGGATTGCTCAACCTCGGCTAATGGAGTCTTGTCGGCCTCGGTTGGTAGCATTACATTTTTCTCCGCCGCTACTTTGGCATCTATTTCGAGTTGAGTCTGGTCCAAACTCCTTTCAGCGCACTGGACCTTGGCCTCAGAGGTGGTTGGTTTGGGAGAGACGCCCTTGGAAACCAAGTCATCCTCCTCATCTTGAGTCAAGTCTATTTACTCATTGAGGATGGGAGACTTGGCATCAGTGGCAGCCTTCTCTTTCACTTCATCAGCTTCACCATCCTTAGCATCATCTTCGTCGGCTTCATCGCTAGAGTCTTTGGGCTCTGGAGGGAATGGCACTTGAAGCTGATTGATGTCTCGGAGGTCGAAGTCCATTGGAACAGATAACTTGTTGAGCACCACCGTCCAACCAAGGTGATAACCTCGGTTACAAGCCAGGTTGACTTGTTGTTTATATTGGTCGCAGACGGCGGCCTGCCTCTCTTCAAAAGATTTTTCGTCAGCCGCCTTGACTTCGGCCTCCTTTGAGCCAAGGGCCTCCTGAAGCTTAGCCTCTAGGTCAGCTGCCTTGGCCTTGGTAGCCGCAAGATCGGCTTTCGCGACCTCGGCTTCATCATCGGCCAATTTGGCTTTTTTCTCGACCAAATTCTGAGTAGCTTTGGCAGCCTTAGCCTGATCCAACAGAGCTCGATTGTTGGCCTCAGCGTGATTGAGTGAGGATAGGAGTTTGGCAGCTTCCTTGGTTTTCCTTGCCAACTCCTTCCTTATCATCTCGGTCTTGACAGCATATGAGTGAGCATGCTTGATAGTCTACAAGAAGTAAAACACATTAGTGAGATTTTACTAAGTATAGAAAAACTGTAAAAGAGTTAGTAAAAGAGGATTACCAAGACTGAGTACTGCATCATAAGGGTGAAGTTCTCATATTCATGCAACTCAGCCATACGGTTCATGTCTTCTGGTAAAAGAACAGCTGTTGACAGGGCTGCGTTGGCTTCAAGATTCATCATGCTGTCACCAGCCGTCAAGGGTCTGTCATCCACCATAACCTCGGGCGCCCAAGTCATGGTGCGGGGAAAGTTACTGCCTTCGGGGTGATCGGACCTCGATTTCTTGGCCGGCGGGGCGTCAGACGATGGGGCATCGACTGGCCTTTTATCGGCAGATGGAGTGCTCTTTTTAGCCTCGGCCAGTTTGGAGATTGGTACAGTGTCCTCAGAATCAATCTGAGTCACTGTAGCCTTGACCTTAGCTTTCTTGATCCTCTTTGGCTTAGGCTTGGATTGAGAAGGAGAAGAGGAGGACTGCACAGTCACTACCCCTGGGATGTTTGCTAGAAGGTCTTCGACAACTGCCGGTTTGCGGCCCATTTCGTCGGTAGTAGAAGTAACTATTACTTTAGTGCCAAAGTGTATTGCTGGAATAGTAGAACGATTGGATGGGTCGAACACCGGAGTGTCAGAACCTCGGTAGCCGATGTGTCAGAACCTTGACGTCTGCGGCTTCAAGTCCTCCCAACAGGAGCGTTAGCGGGAACTCGGCGACAGCGTTAGTGCTGATATGGAGGAATCAATTGGGGAGTAGAAGTAGATGGTTGCTCCATAGGACCGGAGGTAGATCCCTGATCTGGCCATGGTGATGATTCAGCCTGTGGAGTTGTAGCAAAAAGAGGGGTCCTGCTCTTCTTGGGAACGTCGAGCAATGTAGACTTGTAAGTTGGAATATAACTGAGCAGTAGAGAGGCTTTGCGCTGGTCAACTGGCAAGCCCAACAGCCTTTTAAGATCTTTACTGGGGAAGAAAGTTTTGCAAAAATCTTATGATGGCTGAGGGAGAGCTACAAGTACAAAATTTAGACATTAGCATAGATAAAGGGAATAAAACGGTAAAGTCTCAAGCATAAAAGTTGACACTTAGTTCTTATCCTTATCCTCTTTGAACACCGATCGGCGCAGAAGGAATAGATGAAGATCATCATCTGGAGCAAATTCCTAGTTACCCGAGGCAATCAACTAGTCATCCCTAACACCTTTTGTTGGTGCTATGATTTTGTAGGCTGTGGATCTTGGCTTGAGGTAATAGATGTAGCCTTTTTTAGATTTTAGGCCACAAATGGTGTAACAATATTGGATGCTAGCTAGTGTTATCTTAGCGTTTTCTCGACAAGCTAGAGCAATTATAACATTAACAACCTTACAGGAGTTAATGGCCATAGAGTTAAGTTTGTAGTAATGGAGGATTTCCCTAAACAGGATGTCTGAGGGAAGCCGAAGACCACATTTGATGAAAGTGGTTTTGGTGTCTTAAATAGGAGAGGGTCATCCCCTCTCCTTGTTGTCTTGAAAACTTGCATAAATGGCTTATGTTGGTAGCTTGTATGCTTAGCTTGTTTTAGCTTCATTTCAGTATATATTAGGCTTTGTTTTTCCGTGATATAGCACTATTTTAAGTTGTTTTAGACATACCATACATGCTTCATGTACTTGTCTTGTAATCCCATGATTTGCCTTAACATGCATCATGCTTTAAGCCATGTTTCTAGCATGATTTTGGCTCGACTCCATGAAGCTTTTAGTCTTGTTATAACATGCTTAAGCTCTAATTTGAGTTGTTTTGACCGTATATGCCATGCTTCGTATAACTACCATGCATTTTAGCTTCTTAGCTTTGAGTGTCCTAGTCACTAACATGCTTTACTTGGTTCATTTCAGTGATTTGGAATCACTTGTTATGTTATTTCAGTCCATATAGTATGCTCATATACTTGCATTTGTCACTCCTTTAATGTTTTGAAGGGTTTGTGTTTTATGCCTCATGAATGTACCATTGTGTATGCCATAATGCTTAGGTCTTTGGGATGCCATCTAAGTGAGTTTTTGGACTTAATTTAACATGCCATAACTCTGGCTTTCATTGCTTAAATCATGCCATATTTGGTTTTGATAGGTGTAGTGTAACACCCTCTTTGGTAACCTTCCATGCCTCATGTTTTGGCGTTGTGTTCTAGCTTGTGTTGGTTATTTTTGAGCTTGCTTTCGGTCTTGTTTGGACCTGCCTTAGGACTGTTTTAGGTCCTCTTAGCCCTTTGGGGCTTGCTTTGTATAGCCTTGGTTTGAACCCTTAGGCTAGTTTCAAGCTTTAAGCTTTCTTACATGCTTGGCTAGTCTTTGGAGTCTCCATTTCATCACTTTGGCCGTTGATTTGGGCATGGCTGAGGTCTGTCCATTTTTAGTTTAAGTCCATTGAGTATGTGGTTTGCATATTGTTGCATGCATATTGCATTGCATGTTGTTGCATGCTTGTTATATGACCTCATATTTGCATGTTTGTGTTGCTTTGTTAAGTTAATCATACATGCGTCACATTGGTTTAATATGCTTGTCTTTGCATGTTGTTGTATGCTAGTTGCATTGCATGACATTGTTGTTGGCATACTCATGTTGCATTAGCTTTGTTCATATGCTTAGGTTGCATTGCATTAAGTTGGCATGCCATTAGTTTTGAGAAGTTAATCATGTTGCATTTTGTATGCATTGCATTCTGTGTGCATCCCTTGCCTCTTGATCTAGCATGATAGAGGTTGGGAGCCCTTATGTGGTTTGTGCATTTCATTTGATATTGAATTGCACACTTGGCTCATTTGGCCATCATGCATTGAAATGCGTGATTGATGGCCCGAGGGTCGAGAACTACACTCCTTTGAGTCTCAAACATGATAAGGAGGGTGGTCATGCAAACATTGCCTTGTAAATGTATTGCCATGCTCTGTTTGTCCTCTGCTGCAGCATCGGCCATCTTCAGTGCCGGTCGGCTAAACATTGTTGGCCGAGAGCTTTACATTTGGTCGATGACCAATCTTCCATGGCTGATGGCTCTATCTCTTGGCCGATGGACTCTCAAAAATTCCCCAAGTTGGTTCAGAAGTGTCACAGAAGTTGGCACAGTTTTCAGAGGTACAGAGCAGTGTAAACAGAGGCAACATGTGACATGGCGATGGATTTCCGAGCGAAGTCGTCCGAGCACGCATGCATCCCTCTTCCCGAGGCTGTTTTTACTGTTTTCATAGCTTAATTGATTTGCTTAATAAGTTAAGTGTTGTGTAATAATTAATTAGCTTGTTAGTTAGTTAATTATGTAATTTGAATTATTCTTTCGGTCCCTCCGTCGAGAGGACGCAATTATGTAATAAGCGTGCATGTGTGTGATGCATGTCTTCCAACCTCCACTTCTTTCTCCCTTTTACTTAATCGGTTACGATGGTTAGTTCTAGGGCACATTTCAATTAGCATCCTTATCCTATGCATGTTTGCATCATTCATCTGTATTACATGCATCGGGCTCGGCGCATCATACTAACTGCATTGTATTTCAATTCTAAGTTGAATACATGTATCGAATTGTCGCATCTCACATGCCATTTTAGACTAGCCGAGCCTATTCTAGTTGCATTTTGTATGTGATGCATTAGCCATCTTAACATGGACTTGGATCATACATTGATTACTAACATGTTCTTTGTTTTGGCTTGGAGTGCACTATGAGTGTTTATGCTTTAGGATCTCGCATGTATGTGAATGTTAACATGACAGCATGATTGCCATGAGGCTAATTGCTTATGTGATATAACTGCCTGAATGCCTGTGGGTGAAGGTTGGATTACTTGAATTGGAACAATTCATTAAATCCGTATTTTAACTTGCTTACGAGGAGCAAACTTCAAACCATTTTCCAAAAAAACAGATATACAATGCTTTGTTCCAAATTAGGCGATCTAGTCTATACTTGTGTGTTGTGCGCATCACATAGTAATTCTAGGCTAATAACCGGAATAAGAACGCATGTGTTTTCAAAAACAAGATATCATGTTATGTAGTGGCCGATCTTTGATCGGGCGAGCGGGGGTGATCTCTGCAAAGTTTCTTTTAAACTACACCACCTCCCAAGCGAAGCTTTCGAACAAACTCCTTTGATTGAGAACCACCAACACATCCCATGGCCAAAATACCCAAGAACCAACAAAACATTTAGGTGGCGACTCTGTATCTGGCAAAGCAGTCCATGTTGGGCACTTCTTTCTTAAAAATTAGTTTTCCAAAACGATTTTCTGGATTTGGACTCTTTGGTGATTTATCGGTCTCGCATTGCACTTTGCGGGATTAGATTCAGAACCGTGACATTGGACTCTTTGGTGATTTATCAATCTCGCATTGCACTTTGTAAGATCAGATTAAGAACCGTGGCATTTGAGTCCGAACTGTAGTGAGCCCAATGAACAAAACGGGATTTTCCCGGGACATTCAGGTGCGTCTACATTTTCTGGCAACTCTGTTGGGGATTTAGAGAACTTGACTCGAACTTATGATATCTTGTTTTGACTACACTTATGTGTTTCTTTGCATTGCATGTGCATTGGTGCGCCTAGGACACAGTGTTTGCTGTCTGCTATTCCTGAACGGTTTGCTGAAGGCTCGCTTTGAGAAACCTGCCATAAGGCTGACCGGTTACGGGCTCTGCCACAATGGGAACACAAACCCCGGTTTTTACCGGGGCACCCTTTTGACCATTCGACCTAGTGCATATTCAGAATCCATAGTGACTATTCCAAACTAGGACAGGTTGCTTACCCGATTATAGGTTGTTTAAAACCGTTGTGTGCATAGTGAAACCCTAACTCCTGACAAAATAGGACATGGAGACCCGACCCCAACATAAGGGTGTTTTGGCTCTCATTTGCTTGTTATATGCTGTCAAGGAGTGTGTCTCTACAGGTTACACGTATCAGTTTGCAAGTTTTGGTATCAGGCCTGAGGGTATCAGTATTTGAGAATCAGTTATATCTGCGGGTATCAGATTCAATTTTGGGGCAGTAATTTGGGAAACAGTGATTAGTGGTTGAATACAGTTATTCAGCTATGTTTATGTCTGTTCTGGTAAAATTGGGCTGAGATGTTGTCTGTTTTCTCTTTCAGTTCAGAGATTCAGTTTAGAGCAACCAGTGTTCTCATTCGCTGAGGCAAGGCAGAGAAAGGCCAGTCAAGGCTCACCGGTTCATCAAATCCGTCAGTCACCAGTCACATCCCCGCTGTTCAGTTCAGCAGACTCGCGATGACACAGAATTCAAAAGAAATTGTGGTCATGGTAGCAGCATTGAACCAGGAGATCACCATGTAGGGTGAGACCGATGTTGAAATAGAACATCTACCCAGGTCACCTGCCGCACATCCAATCTGGAACCCCAAGCGAAATTGTGGTCATGGTAGCAGCATTGAACCAGGAGATCACCATGTAGGGTGAGACCGATGTTGAAATAGAACATCTACCCAGGTCACCTGCTGCACATCCAATCTGGAACCCCAAGTATTTCAAACCCGTGAGCCCACCACTTTCGAGCTTATGGGGATGATTGGCGATCTTCAGAGATCTGTAGCTAATCTAGCCTTCGGGGTGTCAGCTCCACCGTCGACCATGTCACATGTTGGAAACTTCATGCCGGAAGAACCCCCGCTCTTGGGGCGGATTGTAATTGAACTCAGTTAACCTGAACCTATTCTAAGTATAAGTAATGGCATGCCAATAACAACCAGGTTCCGCTCTGTTGTGGCAACCCAAACTTTTGACCAAGCTAAGGCGAGTGGTAAGAACAAGATGGGGGCAGACACTGATCCCTATGAACAACTTCTGCAGGCTGTTGAGGCTTTGAAAGTTGGGGGACTGAATAAGTAACAGGTACTTGCAGTTGCTGCAAAAACTATGGATGACACCTTCCCTACTCAGAACGAGGGCAGTTTGAGCCAAGGGGAAAATCGAGAGAAGGGCCATCATACCAGAACTGTTCCTTCCAATCCTAATCCCGCACCCGGAAAAGGTCAGCAGACCAAGCCAGCACCTACTGACCCCTTTGCTAGTACCCCCAGCAAATCCACAAACCTCGAAGTATCTACCCCGAGGTCGCAAGGTCTTCTATGCCCTCTATATGCCTTTGTCTAAGGCTCTTCAAATCCTTGCAGAAAAGGGGCATCTCAAACCCCTCGAGCCTTGGCCTCTCCCTGATCGTCTTCTATCTGGTCATGACGCTACCCAGTACTGTGCGTACCATCAACAAACTACTCATAGCACCGATAATTGCTTCTGTCTTCTCCATGAAGTACAGGATTTGTTTGACAATGGGGTTGTCCTCCCACCAAGCTTAGCAAAGTCTATCATCACTGGGTCAGTGAACTTGGAGGATAATGCGAGTATGTGATCGGGGAATGAACCACTTGCGGGCGGCGCTCAGTTTACTCCAGATGTGGCGTATGACACGCACTGTTTTGAGCATTTGTGAATGCTAGTTTTTGTGCTTTTTGACTTGGGTGTTCAGTCAGTCTTGTTGTGTCGTTTATAGTCTGTCTCTTTGTTTTAAGTCAGTCTTTTTGTTTGGGGTCTGTCTTGTTATATCGAGTCAGCCCTGTTGTATAGGGGTCGGGTGATTCCGGAAGTGTTTCCTCGGACATCATCTTGTTGTATAGGAGTCGAGTGATTCCAAAGGCGTTACCACGGATATCACTATTTTGTGTTGTGATTGTCTTTTTGCTTTCTTTTGAGTCTATTTCTGCCGCAGAGCCAGTTACACCAGAAGATCTGAATGAAACAGCTGTGGCTTTCATGTTTTTATGCTAGAAGTTTGAATGAAACGGTAGTGCTTTTCACTTACTTCTTCTGTGCCTTTAAGTTATTGCATTGACCTAAGTTTTTCAAAACTTTTTGAACATTGTGATGAAAACGAAGAGGAAGGAATTCCTCGAGATTTGTAAAAATTGATCAACTGAGAGAAAGAGAGGCATGCTAAGCCCTTAATGAATGAAATCATGTTTGTTAATGTGAGTACTGAGAAGAATCCTGGCTTGATCCAGATTGGTTTCGCATTGTCTTCAACGCGAGCGACTTGTCACTTTCTTAAAAAATTTCAAAAAATGTTTTGCGCGGTCCTGCGAAGACCTGTGTGGAATCGCTCTTGAGATTGTGCAGTCTAGGATCGCTCTCAGCCTCGAGAATCGACCCCTTACTTTCAAACCTTGAACTTGGATTCAGAATGTTCAATGGTCAACCACAATGTGAGGCTTGTATGGCCAGATCAGAAGCAGCCCATGAACTAGGGGCAAGAAAGTCAAACATGATCAAGAGAAGCTTGCAAAGCTTGATCAAAAACACCCCTCGAGCTAGGGGCAAAAATGTCGAATACGCTTGAAGAGCCAAAAATTGGGATGTTTCTCAAGCTAACAAAGATCAGCAAGAATGCCAAATCCCAAAAGGGAAAAAAGAAGAAAGTATTACTGAAGGACAACCAAGTTCCTTACTGAAGGACAACCAAGTTCCTATCCACAACACTGGGGGCAATCTAGCCCCCATTGGATAGACTTCAACATCATCAGCGAACAACAGCCATTCTCCTGGATTCAGATGGCTTCGAGATCCTAATGGTCGGCCGGCCAAATCTTCTTGCGGAATCCTGTTTTGACAGCAGTAGAGGGCAAAACAAGGCATGGTAATGCATTCCAAGCAAATGTGTGCACCAACACATCCTTTATCATGTTTATGACTCAAAGGGACATGGTTCTCGGTTCTCGGACCACCAATCGCGCATTTCGATGCGTGATGGCCCAAGAGACCAAGTTATGCACTTTGATTTCGAATGAAATGCACATAAACAAGCAAGGAGCTCAACCTCTGTCATACTCAATTTAAGAGGCTAAGCATGCATGTCAATGTAATGCAACCTAGTCGTATGAGCTAGTATGCAACATGAGCAATGCGAACAAGCATACAAGGCATGTGACGATCATGCTAACCAATAAGTATGCCAAATACAATGGGGATGTTCAAGCATGCAAGCAAGCATGTGACTTCATTCAATCATGCCACAACACATTGAGCAAACATGTTAGACAACCTAAACATGTGACAACACACAAGTATGCAACAACGCACAAGGTGAGCATACAACAACGAACTATGGACTTAAACTAATTTGGGCAGCTCTATACTAAGCCCAAAACAGTGGCCGATATGCTCAAGAATGAAGGCAAAGTGACATGCAAACATGCATGCACACAAGGACCAACACTTAGGCATATAGAAACAACTCTCAAGCACACTTAAGAGGATGCAAATATGGACAAATGGAATGCATTATAAGCTCTGAAAGTCATGTTAGAGAATGTGCCAAACCAATCTACAATGCAAGCTAGGCATGCCACCAAGCCCAAGGACTTAAACCATGGCCATATGACATATGAAGCAAATGACCAAAATGAACTAAAACAGTCCTAAATCATGCAAAAGTAAGCCCCCAAAACCACTTAGATGGCATCTAAATGATCTAATCCAAGAGGCATACACAATGGCACAAACATGGAGAAAGAAACACCAACCTTTTAAAGCATGAAAGGGGCATCAAATGCAAGCATACGAGCATATCATGAGGACTGAAATGACATGACAAGTGGTTCCAAACCACTGAAATGATGCAAGGATGGCATGTTAGAGGGGTCAATGCTTAAGGCATACAAGAGAGGTTACATGATAACTATACAAAGCAAAGCATGGACAACCCAAATGACCAAAAACAGACCTTTAGCATGCTAAAACAAGCATAAAAGTTTCACAAAGCTAAGCCAAAAACATGCAAGAAACAAGGCTCAAAGCACAAGGCATGTTAAGGCAATTCGTGGCATTACAAGACATGTATGCTAAGCAAGCACGGTGTACCTAAACCAACTCACAAGCTTCACAAAGCTAAGCCAAAAACATGCTAGAAACAAGGCTCAAAGCACAAGGCATGTTAAGGCAATTCGTAGCATTACAAGACATGTATGCTAAGCAAGCATGGTGTACCTAAACCAACTCACAACAATGCTATATCATGGCAAGATAAACATAAAAAACAGTTAAGGCATGGCCAACATACACTTAAGCAAGGTGCTCTCTAAAGAGGCTAAAATGGCCCTTTTCAAGGACAACAAGGAAAGGGGGTGGCCCTCTCCTTCGTAGGACCTCAAGGCACCATCCTCACCACTGAAATCCTTTAAGATTTCAGTGGTGAGGAGGCCCAAACAAGGTGGTCCCGGGGCTCAACCAAAATGGCACAAAATGGGGCCAAACAAGCCCTAAGAGGGGTCAAACAACCTCGAAGCTCAAAACACTCTTAAACAACTATTTAGAGCAGGCAAAAACAAGACTTTTATATGTTATACATGAAGTCTAAAAATAGTTGCAAGATAGGTGAAAAAGCTATGCAAAAACGGAGAAAAAGGGGTAAGATTGTTACCCTTGTAGACCTCCTTCACAAATAATGCTCCAGCTGGTTCTTTGAGTTCAAAACCAGTCAAGAGCTTCAAGAACAGCCCGAGCGCCTCAGTAGCCAAGGTAAGGTGTAATGGTGGGTGTTTGTGTGCAATAATAAGACCAAACGCACACTTATACACAAAAGAGAGAGAGATATAGAGATGGGGGATATGCAAACCCTAACCCTAATATTAGAGCCCTCTAGAAAAATGTTGTAACCCTAACGGAGGGAGATGAGGCTCCCTCTTATAGACAATCCCTCTTGTAAAGCTTTCCAAACAAGCTAGTTAAGAGGGAGATCCCTCCATACATGTGTATGGAGGGGAGCCAAGTGTATGCCAGCTAGCACAGCTGGCATAAAAATATCTGCAAAAGCAGATGAACAGTGGTCAGCCAGCCAAAATGCAATTTGACCAAAATATATGGCCGGTCGACCATCTAGAGTGCCGGTCGGCCAAACATTTGGCCGATGGAAACAAAACACAGCCGGTGGCCTCAATCCATGGCCGGTGGAGTGTGGGGATGGCCAACAAGCCATTCCCTGCCCTCCAAAGAAAAAACACAAGTGTTTGGTGCAAAACCAAACACAAAATAGTCAAGTCGAGAGATCCTGAGGCAAGGCGCATAGCCAAGACCTCCGGGAACTCAAGACGAACACAAACAAGGATGATCACCGAGTGTTCAAACGGTGACGTCCATGTCTTGAGGACGGTAAAAAATGGGGTGTCTACAGTTGCCCCTCTTTGACAGAACTAGAAAGTCATAAGAATAACGGGAGTGAGTGTCAAAGGCGAGAGACGACCCATTTTTGACAAGGCCAAAGACTTAGACAAAGCATGCAAGACAATAAAGATATGCTCCCGAAGGCAGGGGCAAAATGCAACTGATAATGCAAGAAGCCGAGCATAACTTATGATCATGCAAAGAAAACTGTAACGAAGCATAACATGCAACAGTTTTAAGCTAGCACAAACCAAACTACACTACAATGTAGAGAGGGTGCCAGAGAATTATGCAATTCTCGATACGTCTCACTCGGAGGATACAATACTTGTGCGGCTCGTTTGGTTGCACTAGCTTCAAATGAACCGTACATACAATATCGTGCTTGAAAAAGAAAGAAAACTCAACAGGTGCAATATCGTTAGCAACATGCATAACAATGCAATCGAAAACTGCGCGACAACGCGAATGTAGGATTTAAGGTCTCCTTAGACCAAGGGGTGCACAAATAGTGCGATGATATGCAATTGAATCTAATGTAATGCAAATGATATGCAAAATTACAAAACAAATGTAAAAACAATGCAAATAATATGCAAAACATACAAAACTATGTATAAACAATGCAAACGATATGCAATGCAATTGAATCATGATTCAATCATGAACGGTTCAAAACTACACAAATGTCAAATAGATTGATGGAGATGCAAAGTCCGTCTACCATAGAAAAGGTGCCGCAACCCTCAAACCACAATACCAGCAGTGGAATAGGCGTGTACACATGCAGAACTATGAGTGATGCAGACGGACACAGGAACAAGTAATTGGATGGAATGACATAAGTGGGGAAATGACCCGCTGAGGAAAGACCAATGATCCTAATGCTGGATGCAAAAATTACACTACAATGTAATATATACAATAGATATGGCATGTAGCCAAACCAAATCTTGCCTGGGAAAGGCATGGACACATACAAGCCGCGTCTAACACAGATACGGTGCCGTTACCCTCAAACCAACATACCAGCATGGAATAGGTGCGTACACATGCAGAATTGTGCTTCGACGTGAAAATATGGGCACATACCAGACCAAGCTCAACATGGAAAGGCGCAAGCCATAGATGGATATAATGCAGTGGATGCATGCAAGTTACAATGCAATATATACAATACGCAATGGATGGGTAGGATACAATGGATAAGGCACGCGGGCCAAACCAAATCTTGCCTAGGAAAGGCATGTACACGAACAAACCGCGTTTAACACAGAAAAGGTGCCGCAACCCTCAAACCACAATACCGGCAGTGGAATAGGCGTGTACACATGCAGAACTATGAGTGATGTAGACAGACACAGGAACAAGTAATTGGGTGGAATGACATAAGTGAGGCATGCTCTGTTCAGAAAAGATTATGATCCTAATGCTAGATGCAATCGAACTACATTACAATGCAGTATATACAGCGGATATGGCGCGCAACCGAAACATATCTTGCCTAGGAAAGGCATGTACACATGCAAACCGCGTCTAACACAGAAACAGTGCCGCAACCCTCCAACCACAATACCAGCAATGGAATAAACGCGTACACAAAAGTCTCAAATCCATGCTTCGACGTGAAAAGTATGAGCACATACCAGACCAAGCTCAACATGGAAAGGCGCAAGCCATGGCTGGATGTGATGCGGCAAATGCATGCAAGCTACAATGTAACATATACAAATATGCAATGGAATGGAATATTTACAATGGATAAGGCCTGCGGCCCCAACCGTATCTTGCCTAAGAAAAGCATCGACACAAACAAGCCATGTCTAACACAGAAAAGGTGCCGCAACCCTCAAACCACAATACCAGCAGTGGAATAGGTGCGTACACATGCAGAACTATGCTTCGATGTGAAAAGTATGGGTACATACCAGACCAAGCTCAACATGGAAAGGCGCAAGACATAGCTAGGGGTGATGCAGTGAATGCATGCAAGCTACAATGCAATATTTACAATTATGCAATGGATGGAATATTTATAGTAAAATGCATGACATATGCAATATTTACAGTGATGCATGATATATGCACTATTTACAGTGGTATGCATGACATATGCACTATTTACAATGATGCACGACATGTGCACTATTTACAATGATGCACGACATATGCACTATATACGGTGGATGCATGACAGATGCATGAAAATACATGATAATGCATGCTATTTACAGTGCATGACATGTGCATGTTTTTTTTTTTTTTTTTTGAAATGCAAATGATGGATGTTGTTTTTGGTTTTTCCTTTCGAAATGCAAATGATGCATGTTTTTTTTTTTTTGAAATACATGTTGTCTGGAATGCGCGACAACGTGCGGCTTGAGATGCATAAAAATGCATGATTTTGTTGTTGTTTTTTTTTAAATGCATGAGAATGCATGATTTCGAAATGCGCGACAACGCGCAGCTTTTGAGATGTATGACAATGCAAATAAGGAAGATGCATAGCAACGCATGTAAGGTGCGTATAGCAACACGTGACGAGGATCATGCATGACAATGTAGATGCCAAAGGTTTCGCACCTTCGAAGGATTTAAGGTCTCCTAGACTGAGCGTATTTAAGGTCTCGCCAGACCGGGCGTATTTAAGGTCTCACCAGACCGAGCGGGTTTAAGGTCTTACCAGACCGTAGCGGGTGCATAACAATGCAAGTAAGATGAGCATGGCGATACGAAATGCGTGCACAATAATGCGAATGAAATGACGTATAACCAACGCATGTTCACGACAAAGCATTTGTAAAGCAACTCTTGTGGGGCAGCTTTCGAATCTCGCAAGAGGCAAAAGGATACCAAAAAGGATACACCTTGCACATATTCAGGGATGGCATGCCGAAGACGCGGTCCGAGGTTAAAACGGAGACCGGTTAAGCTTCAAAAATGCCTGTTCTTGCACTGTCTTGAGAAATGAGGGCCCCAAACCACTTATCTGACCCAAACAAGAGTGTAGGAGGCTCACCAGCCATTGGAGGAGATCACCGGCTGTCCATCGGCCATCAAAAAGTTTAATCGACCAAATATTTGGCCGACTGGCCAACAGTGTGGCCGACCGGCCAAATCTGCCTGAATCGGGGCAGTTTGGTCTTTTGGCCTCGCGTCTTTTAAAATAGGGCCTCTAGCCCTATTTTCTTCACTTGTTCTTGGTCGAAAATTGCTCCTCCCTCTCTTTAGGTTATTTTTCTCCCTTCCATTCACCATTTTCTTCGATTTTCGTGCCCATTTCGTCGTTTGATTCGCGAATACCTTCACGTTTCGAACGTTTTGAACCGAACGAAACTTTGTTTCGGTGTCTCTTTCTTGATTTTCACCACTCAGGGCTCATTTCCCTTGAGTTTTTCTTGATTTCTGTACCTTTTCCACATCCCAGCTTTTCCGGCCATTTTCTGCCCTCTTGGGGTTGACTTTTCGCATTCTAGCCCGGTTTTCTCTCTTCCGGCGATTTTCACACTTTCTCCGAGATGGCAGACAATATTCCATGGGGCGAGACTCCCCCGGATCATGAGATGGATCCCAAGGCTAAGCTCTTGCCCTTGAGCGTCCGCCCGTTCGACCCGACGACCTACCGGCCGGCGATTCACATACTTCCTCCTGACGGACTTTGCCAGTTCAGGAGTTTTGATAGGACAGTGCCTCCAGAGCTTCTCCTGCACGAGCCGAAGTCACATCTATCATACGGCGCTTCTGAGGTATATTCTTCCCCGTTTCATTTTCCGCAATATAGAACACTTAACTACCATAGTTGATTCGGTTCTTTAACTGCTTAGCCCGGATACACCGATACACTGTATACTATAGTTGATTGTGAACACACTTGTACTTGATGTCTGTTTGAATCTGAACACGTGCACACACGCTGTATTGTCACTGAACCACTCAAACACACTGACACGTCACATGTTGTAGTTTACTGCAAGCACACCGGCACCCGATGTTTGTTTGAACTTAAAAACGTGCACACACGCTGTATCTGTACTGAACCACTCAAAAACACTGACACATCATATGTCATAGTTCACTTCGAGCACACCGACACCCGATATTTGTTTGAATCTGAAAACGTGCACACACGTTGTATCTGTACTGAACCACTCAGAAACACTGACACATTATATGCTGTAGTTCACTTCGAGCACACCGACACCCGATATCTGTTTGAATCTAAAAGCGTGCACACATGCTGTATCTGTACTGAACCACTCGGAAACACTGACGCATCATATGCCGTAGTTCACTTCGAGCACACCGACACTCGATATTTGTTTGAATCTGAAAACGTACACACACGTTGTATTGTCACCAATTCTGAATGCTCTTCAAAACCGTACATTTTATATTGCTTCGCAACTGTTTTACTTGAACACTGGGAGATTCCCATGCCTTCCGGGGGTATGGGAACGTCGCTGCTCGAGACTGGTACATGGAGCTACCAGATGCGGTCCGCTACATCGTAGACCAGGCCGGCTTCGGCGCCTTCTGCAGAGGACTCTTGCGCCTCACTGCGAGCAGGCCTCTCCTTGCTGCTCTAGTGGAGAGGTGGTGGGACACTATCGACTCCTTCCACTTCTTTGCTACAGGAGATATGACGATGACTCCCTATGACTTCTTAATGCTCACCGGCATCGGGGTAGGGGGTGATCCGATCCCCTTCGACACCGACATGGACGAGTGAGAGGCCGCTCAGATTTACTTGCTGGGTGAGATGTCACCTCTCGCACGCCCCGACTTCGTCAGATACTCATGGTTCGAGGTCCAGTTCAGGGTTCAGCCAGCCTTGGCTGAGCAGGCACCGATGACCCAAGAGGAGGTAGAGCAGTACGCCCGCGGCTTCCTGATGTTTCTGCTGGGGACGACCATTTTCGCCGATCGGGCAAACACCGTGCCACTCTGTTTGTTGAGTGCGCTAGTGGACGTCACGCGGATCCTGCGCTACGACTGGGGTGGCGCTACCTTGGCTACTCTGTATGGATACATGAGCTCAGCCTCCCGTTACAGCGGGCAATTGCTCGGAGGCTACTGGCGGGCTTGGGAGGTACGTCTTCTTCTTCTGTTTTTCGTTTCTGCTCTACATTTTATGTACTCTGTACACTGCACACACTGTGATCTGCTTCATGCTGACTGTATACTGCACACACAGCACACATATACTCTGTTTTACCCTGACTGTACACTGCACACACTGTACACTCCGTACAATACACTGCACAATACATGGTTCTGCAATTTTTGCTTTATTCTATATTCCGCTTTATCTGATAAGCATACTGATACTTACTCTGCAGTTGTGGGTCTACGACTACTTTCCAAGGCTCGCGCCAGTGCCTGACGAGGAGACCCCTCTTGCCATTCCATTCTCCCGATGCTTCGACGTGAGATGCATACGGAGACCGCGAGAGACATTCATCTTCCTCTGCCGCTACTTTGACACCATCACCCCCGCGGAGGTATGTTCAACTTTAGAGTTTATTTAAACTTCGCTTTACACTGTATTTTCAATAACAGTAGATAACAAACTGCATTTCATTTTCAAATCACCTGGCAGCCTTGGGCTCTATTGCCAGATGCGATGCGGGAGCGATTTGCCGGTACGGAGGAGACTGCTCGTTTCAAGATCTTGCTGGAGGGGCCTGTCTGTCGGGCCTGGTATCTGGGTGAGCGTTTCCTACGCCAGACCCTGGGTTTACCGGAGCAGATAGTTCCGGTTCACCCTCCTGACCATATGAGGGACACCGAGAGGTTCACCCTTGAGCAAATGGCCGACTACACGATCAGCTGGGATGCGACACGCTTTAGAGAGATAGACGACTACACAGAGTACGTCCGGACCTACATTATGCGGCCTTTGAGCAGCGGTCGTAGAGCTGAGAGAGAGAGGCCTGCAGCATCAGCGACTGGCGTAGGAGCAGGAGCACCGAGGGTGGCTCGGGCCCGTGGCAGGAGCGGAGCTCGGAGAGGACGGGGGAGAGGACGGGGGGCTAGTTAGCCAGCACTGCCCGTGACGATGACATGCCGAGGGCGTGGTGGGGTGACTTACCAGATCCCCATTGCTCCCCCTCCGGCTGATCACGAGCTAGTCGGGTTCTACGGCTTGCCTCCGGTATGTACTACTGCATTTTGCATTCTACACAGTTAGTTCATTTCAATTCATTTGATATTCCGCAGAATACTGATGCTTCTAACACTTTTGCAAGCTTCCTCTGAGTACACTCGCCAGTCCCTGGAGTTGACCGCCTCTGTGATGGGGATACTCCAGCAGAGCCTCGACCTTCTGGCGATTTACAGTATTCCAGTATGTTCTTCTGACCACGGTCTCAAACCGTAAACTATTTCACACAATCTGATGCACAACACAATACTTGATACACGGCCCTCACAGCATCTGATACACTGTACTCATACACTGCATTCTGCACTGACACACTGTTCACAGCATTCATACACTGTGCTCATACACTGCATTCTAAACTGATATGCTGCTCACTGTATTCACACACTGTACTCATACACTGCATTCTGCATTCGTACCTTGTTTTGCGCGGCATACTGGTGCGTTTGCCTTTTGTACTTTTCAGCATCCCTTCCAAATTCCTACTGTAGGAGGTGCTCCAGCTGGACCATCCGTTCCTGTTCGAGGGGGAGATGGAGAGGGAAAAGTATACCCCCGCACCAAGGCGGGGCGCACTCATGTTAGAAGTAGCTCACGGGCACCAGTTCCTGACGATGATGAGTCGGAGGCGGAGGCGGAGTTATCTGAGGAGGAAACCGGAGATGGCGCTGACTCGGGCTCAGATGACGGCGCTGATGATGATGCTCCTGGACCTTCGTCCAGGAAGAGGACGAGAACAGACCTCTAAGCCTGAGACCATTTGACATTGATCCAGATTTTTGCTGTTTTTCTTCTTCTTGTTTTGTTTTTCTTTTGCTGGTAGCTAGGGTACCTTGTACTGCCGCGGACAGGTTTTTGTTTTCTCCAAAACTTTATACTTGAAAAAGATGATGAAATGAAACAAACTTTTTGTCTGAAAAATTGTTACATTTGTACATTTTATACATTGCATCGCATTGCATCATGTTACACCTCAATGTAAATGAGATTGATCTCCTGTCTGAAAATCAAACATTTGTATTGTAATAACCAGGTAATGAACCAACTAACAGCAAAACAACTTAAACCACCCACTGCTCAGTCCAAACACTCGGCTCATGCTCTGCTGGGGATTAATCTGCATATAGCGAATCCTGAACAAACAGTTCAATCTGACAAGACGGAATACAAAGGTTGAATTTGCTGAATCTGAAACACACTCAGATGCAATCCGAAATCCATATGCTCATTGTTTTCATGCGACCTAGGTTGAACCTCCACGGCTTTACGAAAGAACCAAATCTGCTTTGCACAAATGTGGAGAATGGCACAGCACTCTGAGCACAAAATGATTTGTTTTTGAAAAAAGGGTTTCTCAAACCGTGGTATTGAGCCTACGGCTGAACTCAGTGAAAAGACTCAACAACGAAAATCAAAAGGTAAACTACCTAGACATAACGAGTAATACTCGAAAAAGACTCAAAACAAAAGTTGAGCTAAACAAAACAAAAGACATGACACACAGACGTTTAAAAATGAAAGACCTCAAATCATGAAGAGCCAGTTCCTTCAGGTATTGTTCCCACCCTTTCTGATTTGTGATTCTCACATCACTCGGCCCTCAAGCTCAGTTTTTTCTCTCAAAAACGCTTTTGCTCACTTTTCTCACAACTTACACCTCTCTATTCTTTATTCTCTCATTTTTTCATCCCTTCCCAGGGTGATTGATAGATGAATAGGAAGTTGTGGGTTCAAACCCAACACTGTTAGCTCGCAACTATTTCCTCCAGGGACGTTTAGTTGATGTTCCAGATGAGGGAACGGAGTATCTTGATCCATTCCAGTTCGTGCTTCGCACTTGGTTTGATTCCTTGTCGCTTGGAGGGTGAGAGAGCTTTCAGCCCTTTACAAACAGCTCCAGTTGTGCCCTTTCTGGCAGGTAGAGTGTCCTTATGGCAAGGAATGTTAACCACAGGGTAACGACAGAACACCTGACTCAACTGTGCCCCTAGTTCATCATTTTTACCATTTTTTTTTTTGTTTTGGTTTTCTACTAAAACAATTTTGACCAAAATGAGAGTTAGATTATCATACTTGTCCGATTTTCTGATTTAAAATCATGCAAGTTAGGCTATGAGCACTGAAACTTTTCCTTTTTTGGATCCAAGAAAATGGTCCAGTTTTGGAAAAGATAGAATAATTTTTGAGAAAATGGTTAACCTCAGTAAAAATTCTCAAAAACTATTTTTTATTGGCAAACGGCTACCGCTCGACGGGCGTAGAACTTACTCTTAAGATACGCAACCTCGGATCGGAGGAAATGAAAAATTACCCCTTACTCGAAGGACACTGCATGGCAACGGAAAGTTGCCCCTGGTTTGAATGGCGACTCGTGGCAACGGAAGTTGCCCCTTGTCTGGATAACGCCGCAGCATTTTGTAAACAATCCTCATTAGTGATGATCACGACCGAACTCTCGGACACGGAGAAGACGAAGATGGTCAAAACCAATATATGGACACAGTCACTTTGAAAGTGTTGGTGGCTGGACTTCAGGATGAAGTTGCCTACGTATCCCAAACATGGGAATCAAGCCTACGTAGTTCATATTGACACAACCGAACTATCGGATTCAGATAAGGCAAGGATGATCAAAACCATTACATGGACTCAGTCGCTATGAAAGCGTTGGGGGCTGGACTTCAAGATGAAGTTGCCTACGTATCCCAAACATGGGAATCAAGCCTACGTAGTTCATATTGACACAACCGAACTATCGGATTCAGATAAGGCAAGGATGATCAAAACCATTACATGGACTCAGTCGCTATGAAAGCGTTGGGGGCTGGACTTCAAAGGGAGAAAATAAGATGTATGCCAAAAATCAGAGCAAACGGAGATGGTTAGGCGGTCCCGAACCGAGGCACACGGCCTGACGGCTCTGAAAACCGGAAACCGGACTCCGAAATGGGAAAATTGGCCTACGGCCACCAAATGTAGCCTACGGACATTGAGAGATGGTCTACGGGACCTCTCCCTCCCCTCGGGAAAAGAAGCAGAGAAAATCGAGTCTGGTTCGCAAACCGAGACAAGGCACAGAAGAGGGTTCGGAAGTCCGGAGGTAGGGCTCACGGCCGTGACTCTGAAGCTTCTGAACAAGCACATTATGCAACATCACCAAGCGCTCAATCGGTGACGTCTGAGTCTTAAGGTCGGTCAAAAATGGGGTGTCTACAACGACACACAGACGTGTTTACAAAAATGAAAGACCTCAAATCACGAAGAGCCAGTTCCTCCGGGTATTGTTTCCCACCCTTTCTTATTTGTGTGATTCTCACCTCACTCGGCACTCAGGCTCGGTTTTTCTCTCAAAACCCTTTTGCTTGCTTTTCTCTCAGCGCATATCTCTCTATTCTTTACTCTCTCATTTTTGATCCTTCCCCAGATACGGTCGGTGGATAAACAAGAGGTTGTTGGTTCACACCCAACACTGTTAGCTCGCAGCTATTTCTTCCGATGACATCTAGTCAGTGCTCCGGATGAGGGAATAGAGTATCTTGATCCGTTGCGATTAGTGCTTCGCACTAGGTTTGATTCCTTGTCGCTTGGAGGGTGAGAGAGCTTTCATCCCTTTACAAACAGCTCCAGTTGTGCCCTTTCTGGCAGGTAGAGTGTCCTTATGGCAAGGAATGTTAACCACGGGGTAAAGACAGAACACCTGACTCAACTGTGCCCCTAGTTCATCATTTTGACCATTTTTTTTTGTTTTGGTTTTCTACTAAAACAATTTTGACCAAAATGGGAGTTAGATTAACATACTTGTCCGATTTTCTGATTTAAAATCATGCAAGTCAGGCTATGAGCACTGAAAATTTTCCTTTTTTGGGTCCAAGAAAATGGTCCAGTTTCGGAAAAGATGGAATAATTTTCGAAAAAATAGTCAACCTCAGTAAAAAAATTTCAAAAACTATTTTCGTAGATGGTCACTGCTCAATGAGCACGGAACTTACTCTTGAGATGCATAACCTCGGATCGGAGGCAATGGAAAATTGCCCCTTGTCCCAAAGGGTACAACACGGCAACGGAAAGTTGCCCCCGGTTTGGATGTCGACTCATGGCAACGGAAAGTTGCCCTTTGTCTGGATAACGCCGCAGCATTTTGTAAACAGTCCTCATTAGTGATGATCGTAACCGAACTCTCGGATAGGGAGAAGACGAAGATGGTCAAAACCAATATATGGACACAGTCACTTTGAAATTGTTGGTGGCTGGACTTCAGGATGAAGTTGCCTACATATCCCAAACATAGGAATCAAGCCTTACGTAGTTCCAGTTGTGTCACAACCGAACTATCGGATTTAGAGAAGGCAAGGATGATCAAAACCATTACATGGACTCAGTCGCTATGAAAGCATTGGGGGCTGGACTTCAGGATGAAGTTGCCTACGTATCCCAAACATGGGAATCAAGCCTTACGTAGTTCGGGGAAAGGTACACTCGTGTATTAACCCTCACTTTTTATGCTCTAACTTTTGCCAAGGCCGCCCTTTGCGGGTTTTCGACCTTGCGAGCTTTGTTCTTCTTTCCTTTTTCAATTCTTTTCTTTTCTTTCTTTCTTTTCTTTTTCTCTTTTCATTTCTTTTGCATTTTTTTTTGTATTTTTTCTTGCTCTAACTTTTGCCTGGGTCGCCCTTCCGGGTTTTCGGCCCAGCGAGCCTCTCAAAGGGTAAAAGTGTAACAAGTCCATCCAAATGGTTTTGAGATCCTGAAGTCATCTGAATCCAGGAAAATGACTGTTGTATTGATTTGCTGAAGGACCCATCTTCGGCTCTTCGAGAACATCGGACATTTTTGTCCCTAGTTGGAGGGGTGCTTCTGTTCTAGCTTCACAAGCTTTTTCCAGCGAGATCTGATCTTCTTGATTTGACTTTGGTGCCTCTTGTTCGAGGGCTACTTCCAATCTGGCCACGCATGCCTCTCTTGATGGTCGATCGTTGAACACTCCGAATTGTGGTTCAAGGTTTTAAAGCAAGGGCTCAAGTCTTGAGGCTAAAAGCGATCTTAAGCTGCACAATCTCAAGAGCGATTCCACACAGGTCTTCGCAGGACCACGCAAAACATTTTATTTTTGAAAGTTTTTAAGAAGCGACAAATTGCTCGAGCTGAAGATAGTGTGGAACCAGTCAAGATCAAGCCAGGGTCCCTCTCAGTACTCACGCTGACAACCATGATTTCAATCATTAAGGAATTAGCACGCCTCTCTTTGTCTCAATTTGATCAAAGTTTTGCAAATCTTGAGGAATTCCTTCCCCTTTGTTTTCACCACAGTGTTCAAAAAGGTTTTGAAAAACTTAAGTCAATGCAATGATTTTCAAGGCACAAGAGAGCAGGTGGAATGTACTGCTATTCCATCCAAATCCTCTGGCACAACTAGCTCAAAATAGCAGTAAGCACGGAAACATGATAACCGCAGCTGTTTCATTCAGATTTCCTGGTTGCAACTGGCTCCACGGCAGAGACAGACTTAAAAGAAAGCAAAAGGGTAATTACAAAACAAAAGGGTGTTCAAGGCAACAACCCCGAAATCACCCGACATTCTATACAATGGGACTGACTCGACGCGACAAGACAGACCCTTAAGCAAAAAGACTGACTCAAAACAAAGAGACAGACTCAAAACATGACCACCGAACTGACTCAACACCTAAGTCAGAAACCACAAAAATTGGCATTCGCAGATGCTCAAAAGTGCATGCCAGACGCCACATCCGAAATGCACCGAGCGCCGCCCGCAGGTGGTCCAACCCCTGATCACAAACTTGCAGTATCCTCGAAGTCCAATAGCTTAGTAGTGACAGACTTTGCTGAGGTAGGTGGGAGGATGACCTCATTGTCGATCAAATCTTGCACTTCATGACGAAGGCGAAAACAACCATCGGTGTTGTAGCCGGACTGTTGGTGGTACGCGCAGTACAAGGTAGCATCATGTGAGAGAGGGAGATTCTTCGGGAGAGGCCGATGCTCGAGGGGTTTAAGATGCCCCTTTTTAGCCAAAATTTGAAATGCCCTAGACAAAGGCATGTAGAGGGCATGAAAGACTCTGCGCCCTCGAGGTAGGTACTTCGAAGTCTGAGGGTTCTTGTTAGACGCACTAGCGAAAGGGTCGGCAGGCACTGCCTTGGCTTTCTGATCTTTTCCTGGTATAGGGTTGGGAATGAAAAGAACTGGCTTGGCATGATGGGGCCTATCCTGATTTTCCGCCTAGCTTGAACTGCCTTCGGTTGGAGTGGGGTAAGCATCATCCACAGCTTTAGTCATGACTGCGAACACTTGCTGCTTATTCATTCCCCCGGCTTTCAAAGCCTTGACTGCCCACAGTAGTTGTTCAACGGGATCACCATCTGTTCCCACTTTATTCTTACCTCTAGCCTCAGCCTGATCGAGGGTTTGGGTTGCTATATTAGAGCGGAACCCGGTTGTTGTTGACATGTCATTGCCATAGCTTGGGACAGCTTCGGGTTGGCTGAGCTCGGTCACAATTCGTCCTAGCAGCGGGGGCTCTTGTGGTATGAAATTCCCGGCATATGGTGCAGCTGGTGGCGAAGCCGACATTCCATAAGCCAGATCGGCCACAGATCTCTGGAGGTCGCCGATCATTCCCATTAACTCAAACGTGGTGGGTTCACGAACTTGAAACATCTGGGGTTCCCAGATCGGGCGCGCAGCAGGCGACCTGGGCGGATGTGGTATTTCAACATTGGTCTCACTTTGCAGGGTGATTCCTTGGTCTAATGCGGCTGTCATAACCACAATTTCCTCTGAACTTTGGGTCATCATAAGTCCGCTGAACCGAACGGAGATGATGCAACCGGCGATTGACGGATCAGACGTCTGCCTTGCCTCAGCGTAGGAGAACACCAAATCTCTGAACCCAAATCTCTGAACTGAAAGGAAAAACAAGTAGCATTTCAGCCCAGACAGAACAGACATAGGCATAGTTGAAAACTGTACTCTACTACTGATCACTATTCCCCAAAATCACTGCCCCAAAACTGAGTCTGATACCCGCAGATATAACTGATTCTCCAAAATACTGATACTGATGCCCTCAGGTCTGGTACTTAAACTTGTAAACTGATATGTGCGTTCTTGTAGAGATACACTCTAAAAGCACATAGCAAGTAAAAGAGAGCCAAAACACCCCTATGTTGGGGTAGGGTTTCCCTGTCCTATTTTGTCAGGAGCTAGGGTTTCACTACGCATGCAGCAGTTTCAAACAACCTATAATTGGGTAGCAACCTGTCCTAGATTGGAATGGTCACTATAGATTCCGAATATGCACTAGGTCGAATGGTCAAAAGGGTGCCCCGGTAAAAATCGGGGTTTGTGTTCCCATACTGGCAGAGCCCGCAACCGGTTAGCCTTATGGTCATGCCTTGACAAGGCAAGCCTCTGGCAAACCGTTCAAGAATAGCAGATGGCCAACACGGTGTCCTAGGCGCACCAATGCACATGTAATGCAAAGAAACACATAAGTGTAGTCAAAACAAGTTATCATGAGTTCGAGTCAAGTTCTCTATACTCCCTAGCAGAGTCGCCAGAAATTGTGGACGCACCCTCGGGCTTTATGCCACCACAGTTCGAACTTCCTTTTGTGTCACGGTTCTTAGTCTGAACCAAAGAGTCCAAATCTGGCAAATCGTTTTGGAAAATAGATTTTTAGAAAGAAGTGCCAAACATGGACAGCTTTGCCAGATACAGAGTCGCCACCTAAATATTTTTTTAATGGGGGAATTTAGGAAACCCTGACTCGTTTGCCTAAGGCCACGTGTCCGTTATTACCAAAGTTACCTCGGCTCGGGAACTTGGGTACGATTGGGGAAGGTCAGCTATGAGCACCCCCTCTCGCCCGATCCGAAGATCGGCCTTTACTAACCATGATATCCAATTTTGAAAACGTTATGTGTTCTTATTCCGGTTAATTAGCTAGAATTACTATGTGATGCGCACAGCAAAACAAGTATAGACTAGATCGCCTAATTCAGAAGGGCTTTTGGCCCCATTTTGTGCCATTTTGGTTGAGCTCCGGGACCACCTTGTTTGGGCCTCCTCACCACTGAAATCTTGACGGATTTCAGTGGTGAGATGGTGCCTTGAGGTCTACAAAGGAGAGGGCCACCCCCTCTCCTTGTTGTCCTTGAAAAGGGCCATTTTAGCCTCTTAGAGAGCACCTTGTTTAAGTGTATGTTGGCCATGCCTTAACTATTTTTATGCTCACTTGCCATGATAAGATTGTTGTGAGTTGGTTTAGGTACACCATGCTTGCTTAGCATACATATCTTGTAATGCCATGAATTGCCTTAACATGCCTTGTGCTTTGAGCCTTGTTCTAGCATGTTTTTGGCTTGGCTTTGTGAAGCTTTTATGCTTGTTTTAGCATGCTAAAGGTCTATTTTTGGTCATTTGGTTATCCATGCTTTGCTTTGTATAGCTACCATGTACCTCTCTTGTATGCCTTAAGCATTGACCCTCTAGCATGCCATCCTTGCATCATTTCAGTGGTTTGGAAGCACTTGTCATGTCATTCCAATCCTCATGATATGCTCGTATGCTTGCATTTGATGCCCTTTTCATGCTTTAAAAGGTTGGTGTTTCTTGCTCCATGTTTGTGCCATTGTGTATGCCTCTAGGATTAGATCATTTAGATACCATCTAAGTGGTTTTTGGGGCTTACTTTTGCATGATTTAGGACTATTTTAGTTCATTTTGGTCATTTGCTTCATATGTCATATGGCCAAGGTTTAAGTCCTTGGGCTTGGTGGCATGCCTAGCTTGCATTGTAGATTGGTTTGGACCTTCTCTAACATGACTTTCAGAGCTTATAATGCATGCCATGTCCATGTTTGCATCCTCTTAAGTGTGCTTGAGAGTTGTTTCTATATGCCAAAGTGTTGGTCCTTGTGTGCATGCATGTTGCATGTCATTTTGCCTTCATTCTTGAGCATATTGGCCACTGTTTTGGGCTTAGTATAGAGCTGCCAAAATTAGTTAAGTCCATAGTTCGCATGTTGTTGCATGCTACCTTGTGTGTTGTTGCATACTTGTGTGTGTCACATGTTTAGGTTGTCTAACATGTTTGCTCCATGTGTTGTGGCATGATTGAATGAAGTCACTGCTTGCTTGCATGCTTGAACATCCCCATTGTATTTGGCATACTTATTGGTTAGCGTGATTGTCACATGCCTTGTATGCTTGTTCGCATTGCTCATGTTGCATACTAGCTCATACGTCTAAGTTGCATTGCATGACATGCATGCTTAGCCTCTTGAATTGAGTGATAGAGGTTAAGCTCCTTGCTTGTTTATGTGCATTTCATTCGAAATCAAAGTGCATAACTTGATTTCTTGGGCCATCACGCATCGAAATGTGCGATTGGTGGTTCAAGAACGAGAACCATGTCCCTTTGAGTCATAAACATGATAAGGGATGTGTTGGTGCACACATTTGCTTGGAATGCATTGCCATGCCTATTTTGCCCTCTGCTGCTGTCAAAACAGGATTCTGCAGGAAGATTTGGCCGGCCAGCCATCTTTATTGCCGATCGACCAACAATTAGTGGCCGATAGCTTAACCAGTGGCCGGTGATCATTTCCTTTGCCGGTGACCATTTCCCTTGGCCGGTGGTATCCCATAGGGCTCAGAGAGTGCACCTTGAAAATGTTGCAATGATCAGAGAAGGAAAACAGCATGGACAGAGGCAACTTGTGGATGGCAGTGGACTTCGAGCGGAGCCGAGCACGCATTGCATTGGGCCCTCTTCCCGAGGCTGTTTACTGTTTTATTAAATTAGTTAATTTTCTTAACTAGTTTAATTGGGCTGTAATATTTAATTAGCTTGTAGGTTAGTTAAATCTGTATTATTCTTTCGGTCCCTCCGAGCGGAGGCAAATTTGTAATAAGTGTGGGTGCGTGTGTGCATGTTTTCCAACCCCCACTTCTTTCTCCCTTTTATTTACCTGCTTTGATGGTTAGTATTAGGGCATATTTAATTTAGCATACCTTATGCTATGCATGCGTGCATCATTCATCAGCATTGCATGCACCGGGCTCGGCGCATCATGCTAACTGCATAAGTATTTCAAATCTAACTTGAATATGTCATCAAATGGTTGCATTTCACATGCCATCCTAGGATTAGCCGAGCCTATCCTAATTGCATTTTGTATGCGTTGCATTAGGCACTTAACATGGACTTGGATCATACATTGATTGCTAACGAGTTCTTTGTTTTGGCTTGGAGTACACTGTAAGTATTTTGTGCTTTAGCATCTCGCACGAGTGTGAATGTTAACATGACAGCATGCTTACCATGTGGCTAGATGCTTATGTGATATGAACTGCCTGAATGCCTGTGGGTGAAGGTTGGATTGCTTGAGTTAGAACAACTCATCAAAATCCATGTTTTAGCCTACTCGCGAGTAGCAAATTTCAAAACATTTTCCGAACAAACGGATATGCGATGCTTTGTTC
>NW_021024618.1:211439-280479 GCF_004153795.1 Camellia sinensis
AAGCACTCTTAGGCATATGTTAAGCATTGTAAATGAGTTAATGAGATAATAATAAAGCCTAAAGAGGAATATGTGAATTAGAGAACGGATTGAACTGTTAGTGACCCTTTTGTGTTCATGAAATGTGTAGGGTCAAGCTCCAGGGCGGATCCACAAGCCAATCACTGTGAGTAATATCGATATTTGAGAGCTTAGCAATGTCCAAATGTTTATTCCCTTATAAGCTTTATGAGTTGCTAATTGGGATTGTGGACAAAAGTCTGACAGGAATAAACATAAAGGGTGGGCCTATGTTTGAGTTTTGAATATGGGATTACTAAGTTGCCTGTCTCCTCCCTGTGAAATTTTCGTAAGATGCTTGTAGACTAGTCATTGTTATACCAATAAGATTGCTCGTTTGCATGAGGTCCCAGTATCTATTGTTTTAGACAGAAATTTTAAAATGTGTTTGAATTTTGAATTTTGACAAGCCTTCAAGAGGCAATGAGAACTGAATTGGGATTCAGCACTACTTTCCATCCATAAATTGATGTATAGTCAGAAGGAACTATTTAGACTCTGAGAGAAATGCTCCGAATGTGTACTTTAGATCTTCGAGAAGTCAGAAAAATCTGTCCATTGTTGGCAGACTTTGCTTAGTATATCCTTACTTTGCATCCATGTTTCTGTTTATTTTTATTTTGAGTGTTTTGTGAGGTTTTATTTTATTTTATTGCAATATTCCCTCATCTCTCTCTCATTTGATCTATAATAATTTATTCAAAGTGTTGTAATAAGTTCCCGCCCCACTTCTTTCTATCTCATTCTTTTACTTGCTTTCCTTATTTATGGATATGCATTATGTTTATTTTATTTTATCTTTTTAGTATGTCCTTACTTTGCATCCATGTTTCATGCATCTTGATTCGGCTAATTTTGCATTTGTGGATTTAATCAATTCCTATGTGATTATGTACGCTAGCTCATATTCTTGAGATGATTCACATGTCATATCTTAGAAGCCGAATCTTTAGTTACATCTCATGAGTGAATTGCATTAGGATTTTGTATATAAGATCATGCATGATTTACTACCGTTGTTTTGTAGCTTGTTCGCAGGATGTCAAACATGTAAGTTTTTATGCTTTAGCATCCCGGTTGTGTATGTTTTTCTTACTATGTTTAGCATTCTACCATGAGGCTATTCGCTTATGTGATATAACTCTATTAATGCCAGTGGATGGAGGTTGTGTCGCTTAATTTGGAATGATGTTGGTTTTCATGACTGTAGACTCAATTTCTTTGAGTTGTACATCTTCAAAACTCTTTCAAAATACATGAAATCAAATTATTCCAAAATAAATGACATAGTCTATACTTGTATGTTTCACATTGTAATTTTTAGGATTTATTAAATAATCGAAATATGAACATATAAAGTAAATAAAATTCATATCATGGTTTAGTAAAAGCTAATCTCTTGATCGGGTGAGTGGGGGTGCTCAATTAATGACCTTCCCCTCTCATACCTAAGGTTCCGAACCGAGACAACTTTGGTTATGACAAACAATGGCCTTAGCACGAGTTATGGGTTTCCTAATTTTTCAAAAATATTAGGTGGCAACTTTGAGATCTGATGACGCAGTCTATTTCTGGCAAAAGGTTTTGCAATAAAATGGATTTCCTAAAAGTTACAAAATCCGGACTCTCATTTATGTTTCACATTGCACTAGTGAGACTAGATCAAAGAGATCGAGGGTCTGAACTGTTTAACGCGCACGGGTACCCCCCGGGCATGTTACACATATGCTCCATCACCGGTGGTAAGGCTACTCGGTATGTTACTGAATTGATCTTCTCGAGAATTTCATATAGCCCAACATATCTTGGTGCCAACTTGCCTTTCACCCCAAATCGCATCTGACCTTTCATTGTAGTTACTTTTATGAACACATGATCACCAACTTCCTATTCTCTATATCTTCTCCGGACATCCGCATAACTCTTTTGACTGCTCTGTGCAGTTCTTAGGCATTATTGAATCAATTTCACTTTCTCAATTGTTTCTTGCACAAGTTCTGGTCCCAACAATGGTCTGTCACCTACCTCAGCCCAATAGATAGGAGAACGACATTTTCTTCCATACAAAGCTTCATAAGGAGCCACCCCAATACTTGAATGATAGCTGTTGTTATACACAAAGTCGGCCAGAGGAAGGTAAGTCTCCCAATTGCCTTGAAAGTCTAACACACACATCCGTAATATGTCCTCTAATGTTTTAATGGTTCGTTCAGATTGGCTATCTGTTTGTGGGTGATAAGCACTGCTTAATCTCAATTCAGTCCCCAAAACTTGTTGCAAACTTTACCAGAATCTCGAAGTAAACTTGGGGTCTCTGTCAGATACTATGGACACCAGAACTCCATGTAATTTCACAATCTCATTGACATACAAATTAGCCAGCTTATCTACATTATACAAAGATTTGACAAGCAAAAAATGGGCAGACTTAGTTAAACGTCAACAATGATCCAAATGGAATCCATACCTCAAGAGGAACAAGGCAATCCCAGAATGAAGTCCATGGTAATGTGCTCCCATTTCCATTCTGGTATTGGAAGCGGTTGTAACAAGCCAGCAGGTCGTTGATGTTCAACTTTAACTTGTTGGCAGTGTAAACATCTTAGCCATAAAATCTGCAATATACTTTTTCATTCCCGGCCACCAGAAATTCTATTTCAAGTCGTGATACATCTTTGTATTTCCCGAATGCATAGAAAATTTTGAGTTGTGAGATTCAGTCATGATGCATTTCCTCAAATCAAAACAGTCTGGCACACAAAGGCGATTCTGAAATTTCAACACATCATTGTCAAGCACAAATCCCAGTTTCGATTTTGAATCAATCTCATCAACAATTATCCTCAGAAACTCATCTTTGCGTTGTTTCTCTTTAATCTCTTCAATGACTGCTAGCTGAGCAGAAATGTCAGCTAAGATTCTGCCCTGTTCACGCAATACAACTTCAATCTCATCCTTCTCCAAGTCACATAACAACTCTCTCTGGCTGGTGAGCAAACATGACAAATTGGCAATAGACTTTCGGCTCAATGAATCTGCAACAGTATTTGCCTTCCTTGGATGATATAGAATTTGTAAATCATGGTCTTTGATCAATTCTAGCCACCTTCTCTGTCTCATGTTCAGTTCTTTTTGGGTAAAGAAGTATTTTAAACTTTTGTGATCAGTATATACCTCACAAGTTACACCATAATTCTGGAATTTTTAGAATTGCTTCCAAGCTTCAAACTCAACCCCAAAGCCATAAAACTCATCCTTTTGGGCCAAACATTTGAGAAACTGCATTTAAACTTGGAAAACATCAAAAATTAAGGATCATTTCACAAAATCAAGACCCAAGAGTAAGTTAATTGATAAAAACTCAGCTTGAAACTTCAAGAACATGACTTGCATGCAATGATATGAGCTTTAACTTTCCAAAACATGGTTAATAGATATATTGGCACAAAAACAAGTTGAATTCTTAAACTAACACCAAAATATGGACATGTATGGAACAAATTCTTAGACATTATGCTCTAATTGCAATGCAATGCACATGCATGCATGTATACTCTTCTTGCCTACTCCATGAAGCTTAATTCTTGCCTGACTCCACCCAATTCTTTTGAATACATGTGTTAAGTACCTCAATTTCATATCTAAAGGCTTGATTTCTTACCTTAGGTGCTCAATTATGGCTTAGATGTGTAGATGTTTTGAATTTCCAAGCCAAAGGCTCTAAGTTCTTCCCAATCCAAGCTCCCTTTCTCTTGAGCTCAAACTTTACACTAACTCTCTCTCTCTCTCTCTCTCTCTCTCTCTCTCTCTCTCTCTCTTCCCTACGTTTTGATGTCAAAAGATAATAAAGTGTGTGTGTATAGTGGTGGTATAAGGCATCACATGGATTACATAGGCATCATTAGTGAGATTAATTAATCCTTGATTGAATTAAACAATTATACTTATTTTATTCTAATTATTTTGTTCCGAAATGAATTTCAATTGAACCTACCATAAAATTCTAAAAATTCTAATTAACACATAAATCAAGTTAATTTCTGAATCAGATGCCGATAAGGCCTTCAATTCGTAAATCGAAATGAAAATATGAACAAATCTTTCTACGCTAAACAGCTATAAACACAAATAAGGCAACATATGATGCAAAACTTCACTTTAATTTCTTATTAGGCATAATTAAGCATGGATTAACATTAATCAGGGGTCGGGGTTATTGCACTAAGTACCGGCAAAGAATTGCTCCATGGCAGCAATGAAGTACACCTGTAATATAAGGGAGGCAGAAAGTGAAAAAATTGAAAGCAAAGATCATGAGGTCTTGGATGATGTCGGCAAGAAACCTATCGAGAAGTGAAGAACCATTGAAGAAGATTCTTTTCCAAGAAGGTGACGAGGAGCATTTCTTCCTTCTCGGCTCAAGCTTAGTCGGGGAAGAGGAAAATGAATTGGAGACCTTCCTACAAGCATATAAGTGTTTGCTTGGATGCCCTATGAGATGCCTGACATTAACCCCGAGGTCACTTGTCATAGGCTTAATGTGGATAGGTCAGCTAAACCTGCCATCCAGCGAGCAAGAAGGCAGACATTGATACATGTGGAAGCAGTCAAAGAGGAAGTAGACAAGCTGTTGGAAGCTTAGGCCATTCGGGAGGTAAACTACCCTACTTGGCTGTCCAACACAGTGGTAGTGAAAAAAAAGAACGGTAAGTATAGGGTTTGTGTGGACTTCACAAGCTTGAATAAGGCTTGCCCTAGGGACAACTTCCCTCTGTCTAAGATCGATCAACTAGTGGATGCCACATTAGGGCATGGGAGGATAAGCTTCCTAGATATCTCTAGGGGATACCACTAGATAGCGATGTATCCCCTGGACGAAGAGAAGATGACATTCATCACCCCAAAAGGGTTATACTACTACCGGGTAATGCCTTTTGGGTTGAAGAATGTGGGGGCAACCTTCTAGAGATTGGTGACCAAGATGTTCAAACAGCTGATTGGGAAGACGGTAGAGGTTTACATAGATGATATGGTTGTGAAGACCAAGGAACTAGGGAATCATTTGGTAGACTTGCAAGAGGTCTTTGATATATTGAAGGCTTACTGGCTTCGACTCAATGCATCGAAGTGTGCATTTAGAGTCGAATTTGGCAAGTTCCTGGGATACTTGGTCACAATGAGGGGCATTAAAGCAAGCCTAGATCAGATCAAGGTCCTCCTTGACTTGAAAAGCCCGACAACAACCACGCAAGTACAGATGTTGACTGGGAGAGCAACGGCCTTGAATAGGTTCATTAGACGAAGTTCAGACAAATGTAAACCATTTTTTAGTTTGCTGAAGAAGGCCACAGATTTTCTATGGACAGAGGAATGCGAAATTGCTTTGACCGACTTAAAAAGATCCTTGACAACCCCACCGGTGCTGTCGAACCCGGTACCAGGAGAAGAACTATTCGTATACCTGGATGTTTCAGACCACGCCGTGAGTGCGATGGTAATCCAAGAAAAAGAAGGAGAGCAAAAGGTAGTGTACTATGTTAGCAAGACCCTAGCAGGTGCAGAAAACAGGTACTGGCCTTTGGAGAAATTGACACTAGCCTTGGTGATGGCTTCAAAAAAATTGAACCACTATTTTCAAGCCCATGAGATTGTGGTACTGACGGAACATCCCTTAAAGTCCCTGTTGCAGCACAAAGATCTAACAGACAAAGTAGCCTAATGGGCAGTGGTGTTGGGCCAATATGACTTGGAATTCAGGCCTAGAACAGCAATCAAAGGCCAAGTTCTGGCCGACTTTGTGGCCAAGTTCACTCCTGATACGATCCCAAGGTGGGCTCTGGTGAGCCGCAGCTTAAGATGCCTAGGAGAACAAGAAAAAACCCAACTGGGGCCAAAGAACCCCACACCAGTAGCGCAGAAGGAGGAAGCAAAGCCAAAACCCTGCGATATTTACATTGGAGACTCATTTCGACTCTTTGTCGATGGCAGCTCCAATCGGTAGGGATCGGAGGCAGGAGTAGTGTTGGTATCTCCAAATGGGCGAATGATAACGTAGTCTATTCGTTTGGGGTTCAATGCCTCAAATAACGCAGCACAATATGAGGCGCTGATTGCAGGGCTGAAACTAGCAGCAGCCATAGAGGCCGACGAGTTGGTAGTCTTCTGTGACTCCCACCTTATTATGAATAAAGCAATGGGCAAGTATGTAGATAGAGATGAGAGGATGATAGCTTATGTCAAGGAGGTTGTCAGGCTGCTAACACTATTTGAGAATTGCCGGCTATAGCAAGCCAGCTGAGATGATAATAGTCATGTCGAAGCCTTGGTTAACCTGGCCAGCGCGATGAAATTAGGTGAGTGTAGACCGCCCAGCACTCCGCTCTGCGCGCGAGGGCGCGAATCGTTGTTCTTAGCTACTACAGTTCGGGCTCGTGTTATGGTTCTGAATCTAATCTCACAAAGTGCAATGTAAGACCGATAAATCACCAAAGAGTCCAAATCCGGCAAATCGTTTTGGAAAACTGATTTTTATAAAGAAGTGCCAAACATGGACTGCTTTACCAGATACAGAGTCACCACCTAAATGTTTTGTTTTGGAAAATTTAGGAAACCCTGACTCGTGCCTAAGGCCACATGTCCGTCATCACCAAAGTTGCCTCGGCTCAGGAACTTGGGTACGAGAGGGAAAGGTCATGCAATGAGCACCCCCGCTCGCCCGATCAAAGATCGGCCTTTATTAACATGATATGTTATTTTTGAAAGCACATGTGTTCTTATTCCGGTTTATTAATCTATCATTACTATGTGATGCGCACAACATACAAGTATAGACTAGATCGCCTAAGTTTGAACAAAACATTTCATGTTTGTTTGTTTGAAAACAGTTTGAAGTTGCTACTCGCAAGTAGGCTAAGTCGTGGATTTTGCCACCCTCAAGTGGGCTTTAAAACTCGCATTTCGATGAATTGTTCCAATTCAAGCAATCCAACCTTCATCCACAGGCATTCAAACAGTTATAGCAATTAAGCACATAGCCTTATGGCAAGCATGCTATACATGGCAACATACACATCTCATGCAATATGCTAAAGCATAAAAACTTACCTAGTACTCCGAGCCAAAACAAAAGCTATGTTAGAAATCAATGCATGATCCTAGCTATGTTAAAAATGCCTAATGCAACACATGCAAAATGCAACTAAGTAGGCTCGGCTATTCTAAGATATCATGTGAATACAATTATATAACATGTATTCAAATTGGTATTGAAATACAATGCAATTAGTATGATGCGCCGAGCCCGATGCATACAAGACAGATAAATGAATGTAAACATGCGAGCATAAGTATGCTAATTCAAACATGCCCTAAAACTAACCACTAAAAGCAGATAAGTAAAAGGGAGAAAGAAATGGGGGTTGGAAGACATGCATCACATACACACACACACTTATTACAAAATTCACCCTCTCGACAGAGGGGCCGAATAAAAGCTACACTAAGCTATTTAATTACAAGCCAAAATTAACTAACTAACAAGCTAATTAATTATTACAAATCAGGTTGAAACAAATAACTATTCTAAGTTATCAAAAGCGCAGAAATGGGCTCATGACGAGGGATGCATGCGTGCTCGGTCGGCTTCGCTCGGAAATCCATTGTCATGCCTCATGATGCCTCTGTTTGCACTGTTTTAGACTTCTGAAAACTGTGCCAACCTCCAAGATGATTCTGATCCACCTTATGGACATGCTGAGAGGTGGTCGGCCAAGGGGAGTGGCCATCGGCTAGAGTTTATGGCTATCGGCCAAATTTCAAGGCTATCGACCAACTTTGATGGTCGATCGGCAGACTAAGTGGTCGATCGGCCACTGCTTCCTGTAAATTCTTCTTTTGCTGCAACAGAGTACTAACAGAGGCATGGCAATGTATTTACAAGAAAATATGTGCGCAACCACACTCCTTATCATGTCTAAGACTCAAAGGAGTGTAATGCTCGGCTCTCGAGCCATCAATCACGCATCTCAATGCATAATGGCCAAAGGGACCGAGTTACACAAATCAATATCACATGAATGCACAAAAACATACAAATGCCTTAGACTCTATCATGTTTGGTCAAGAGTGTCGGCGACCGAGGATTGAGGCACGTTTCATCACTTCAAGTATGAAACGTCCCTCGTTCCTCGTGTTTGGCTTGACACCCAAACCAAACACAATGCAATGCAAGGTATGCCAAACACAATGCAAATAACAAGCATACAAACAACATGGCACGTAACAAGTATGCAACAATGTCATGCAATGCAACTAGCATGCAACAACATGCAATGCGACAAGCATGCAACAACATGCAAAATGGACTTATACTAAAATGGACAGACCTCAAACATGCCCAAATCAATGGCCAAAATGATGAAATGGAGACTCCAAGGACTAGCCAAGCATGCATACATGTTAATGAAAGATTAAGGCACAAGGCACAACTCTCCAAAGGCATTGAAAGGACGAAACATGGAGTATAATGGCATATGTTCCAGCACTGAAATGTCATGCTAAATGACTTAAAATCATGCAAACAACTCATGTGATGCATGTTGCAAGGCTTAAGCATCAAAGCTAATGAAGTGTATTACACTAGAGGCATGCAAGACAATGCTCAAATGGCCAAACTAGCCCCAAACAAACCTTATGCAGGCCAAAACAGTAGCCAAAATGGACTGAGATAATGGCTTGAAAGGCAAGAAAATGAGGCTCATGCAATGGCTCACAAATAAGGCATAAAGGTACAACTCTCAAGAGCACTTAAATAGTGGAAAACATAGAAATGTAACAACACTATATGCTCTGAAATATCATTCCAAATGATGCCAAGGCATGCAAACATCACAAATATAGCATGGTAGGGGCCTCAAAACTCAAGACTAGTCAAGGCATTTGCACTACAGCTATACAAAACATGAGGCATATGGCCATTATAACCCAAAACAGTCCTAGATCATGCTAAATCAAAGCTAAAACATGCACGGAGTATGGCCAAAACAAGCTAGCATGAAGGCATGAAGCATGGAATATGCAAGGCCAATATGGAGGATTACACTACACCTACCAAGACCAAGCATGAGATGGCTTCGCCAACAAAAATCAAAGTTATATCATGGCAAAACAACCCCAAAAACACACTGAAATGATAGCTCGCAAGCTTAGGCATGAAGGCATACACAATGGCTCATATTTAAGGCATAAAGCACAAACTCTCCAATGCATTGAAAGAGTGAAAGATGTGAGTGCATGACCACACTACATGTACTGAAATCACATTTCAAATGATGCCAAATCATGAAAGTAGTCCAAGTAATGCGTGCTAGTGGACTTAATACACAAAGCTAGTGGCTAGATTGAACCATGGCTATACAAAACAAGTCATGCATGACCAAAACAACTTCAAACAGAGCCTAAGCATGATAAAAACAAGGCTAAAAGCTTCTTTGAGTAGAGCCAAAACATGCAAGAATGATGGTCCAAACATATGATGCATGTTATGCTAGCATGCAAGATTGCACTTCAAGTATGTGAAGCATGCAAGAGGCTATCAAACCAACTTTAGAAAGAGTCATGACATGCTAAATAATGACCAAAAACATGCTGAAATGGAGCTCATACATGCTTAACAAACATGCTACTTCATGAGGCATATAAGGCTAGTTTGCAAGAATTACACTACAAGTGTATAAAGCATGCATAAGGTGACCAAACCAGCCATGGACAGAGTTAAGCCAGGTCCTAAAAGTCACAAAAAAGTGCTTGAACTAAGCCTCAAAATGGTAGAAACACATGCTCATTTGATAGGCCAATAAGACATGCAAACAAGAGACGAGGAGGGGGGACAACCCTCACCCATTTGGGACCTCAAAATAGGGTTTTTGCCACTGAAAATCCTCTGGATTTCAGTGGTCAAAAGGCCACAAAAAGTTGTTTTGAAAGGCCTTAGAAGATGGCTCAAAAGCTATACAAGCTAAGGAACAAAAGGGAGAGACGACCCCCTAACACAAAATAGGCCTAAACCATCACTTTTAGGACTGAAAAATAGAGATTTCTTTAGTTCAAAACCAAGCCAAAAATAGTTTACAAAGGTGGTAAAACAAGCATGCAAAGCAAAGGTTTAAAGGAACAAGTGCTTACCCTTGAAGCACCTCGAAGCTCAGCAGCAAAACCAGCCAAAATCTGAGTTAAAACCAAGCTTTAGCAGCCCAAAACAAGTTCTAAGGGACCTCAGCCCAATGGTGATCAAGTCTTCTTAAGGGTTGATAGGTTGAAGATGCTTGTATGTAAGCCTTCTAGCACAAATGCTCAAGAGAGGATTGTAGAGAGAGGTTCTAGTGTGAGAAGCTCCCAAACCTTTTGCCAAAAATATTCTCTAAATGTTCTAACCCTTGAATATGAGATATAAGGCTTCATTATATAGCAAAATATCAAGCTTGGTCGAAAATATCTGAGCTAAGACAGGTGGCACAAGCTGGAAACAGCTGGAGAAGAAATATCTACCAATTCTGGGCTTTCTGGACATTTTTGGCCGATCAGCCAACATTTGTGGCCGATAAGGTTCACTTTTGGCCGACCTATAGCTGCTGAGCTCCAATTGTGGCCGATGCACTCCCATAGAGGCCGATGGGAAAAATCAGTCCTGGTCCCTGACTTGAAGCAAGCCTAACTCCTTCATCTGGATGCCTTTTCAGGTCATTCTTGTGCCTAAACTGAAGCCCCGGAAGTCTTCTTTCCAAATATGGAAGCCTCACATCAAAATTCCATGTGTGCTAAGAGATATCCCTCTTTTAGTGAAGTCTGCTCAGTTTCGGTCCAACCAGAATGATGCCCAACTTCAACCAATCATATCTCCTCCATCCGGACTCAACTTTAGGAGATTCTTGAGTGCAAAATGAAGCCCCGGAAGTATTCTTTCCAACGGTGGTGACCTCATAGCTTAACTCCAGGTGCATAGATAGATAGGCCTGATTTAGTGAGGACCACTCGACTCTCTCTTAACGGTTCATGCCCATCTTCTTCCTCAACTAGGTTTCTTCCCTCCACTCCTCTTTTATTCAACTCCAAACCCCTAAAAAAGGTGTTTTGAAAGATTTTTCAAAGATTTCATCTCTCTTTCATTCATTTCCACTTTGTCCTCTCTCGGTTTACCGAAAAGCGCAACATTTGACAAAATGCGAGCCTCGGAACATCGTAGGAACTTTATTTCAAAAATATTTTGAAAGAGAGGGTTTTAAGGTCTAAAAATCATCCAAAATAGCTTTGGTCCAAAATGGGGTGTGAGGTTAGGATTTGACTCTCCTCTTGCCGAAGAAATCGAACCTTTGCCCTATACATCTTTCATCACCAAGTAAACCGTCAGTAATGCCCAAGTCTTAAGGGTGGTCAAAAGTGGGGTGTCTACAGTGAGGCAAGAACAATAATGGTTGATTATTTGTCAAGCCCAAGTATAGAGCCCCTCATCACAAAATATGAAGTAATGTGTGTAGAGATGGGTCCAAGCTGGATGGATGCCATAGTTTTGTTTCTCAGAGATGACAGGCTGCCAGTAGACAAAAAGAAAGCACACAAAATCAAATTGAAGTCGGCCTGGTTCTGTCTGTCAGTAGAAGGCCATCTCCACAGAAGGTCCTTTACCGGGCCTCTTTTGAGATGTATGCATCCATCCCAGGTTGAGGACTTTTTGTATGAAATCCATGAAAGCGTATATGGAAGCCATGCTGAGGGCAGATCACTTGCTCACAGGGCCATATCTCAGGGATACTGGTGGCCTTACATGTAGAAAGATGCTGAAGCCTACATGCAGAAATATGAGAAGTGTCAAAGGTTTGCACCTTTGATATAGCAGCCAACTACAGACCTGAATCCAGTATCCAGTCCCTGGCCATTTGCCCAATGGGGCATAGATCTTGTTAGGCAATTAACCCAGGCAACTGGACAGAGAAATTTCTTACTAGTAGCTACAGACTATTTTACGAAATGGGTGGAGGCTGAACCCTTGGCCCAAATCCGAGATGTGGATGTGGAGAATTTCATCTGGAGGAACATAATTACTAGGTTTGGAGTCCTAAGAGTCATTGTGACAGATAATGGCACCCAATTTGACAGTAAGCTAATCAAAAGCTTCTGTGCAAAGTACAAGATTAAGAACTATTACTCTACTTCTAGCTTCTCCCAGAGTAATGGTCAGGCCGAGGCATCCAACAAGACCATCTTGGATGGGATTAAGAAAAGGCTGGAGGTTGCCAAAGGCAGGTGGGTGGAGGAATTGCCCAATGTCTTGTGGGCATATCGAACTACACCGAGAAGATCAATTGGCGAGTCTCCTTTTGCCATGGCATATGGTACTGAAGTCGTTAACCCATTAGAGATTCGCATCCTTGGAATCAGAACCCAGGGAGTGAAAAATGGGACCAACGAGGCATTCCTTGCCCGAGATCTGGATCTGGTGGAAAAAATGAAGGAAAGAGCAACAATTTGGCTGGGGGAATACCAGCAGCAGCTTGCTAGGGCCTACAATAAAAAGGTCAATCCTAGGGAATTTCAGGTCGGGGACCTGGTCCTTAGGAAAGTTGTCAGCAATAAGAAGGATTCTAGGGAAGGCAAGCTTGACCCAAACTAGGAAGGGCCATATCAAATCATCTCGGTCACCGGCAATGGGGCATATTGGCTTGAAGACACTAACGGCAAAGAGTTGCCAAGACCTTGGAACACTTACAATTTGAAGTTTTTCTACCATTGATTTTTTCTTTTTTCTCAGTTCTGCCTATGTAATAGTCTATTAGCCGAGATTTTAATAAAATATTAGCTAGATTTTGTTTTTCAAAGTAGTGTTGAAATTTAGTACGATAAGACCAAAACGTCTTATGACAATGTTTCCGAATGAAATGTGATGAGTAACTTAGACTTGCCATTGTGGTAGAGTTGAACTAAGTTTGCGATATTTTTGAATAAAACATGGCAAATAACTTAGACTTGCCATGATGGTAGAGTTGAACTAAGTTAGCGATGTTTCCGAATAAAACATGATGAATAACTTAGACTTGCCATGATGACAAAGTTGAACTAAGTTTGATCTGGTCAAATTGACAGTAGCATCGAGGTAGAAAACCTCGGCTAAAAATTATCCGAATCAGACTTTGGAAAAAGTCAGAGATGCATGCTTAATGTGAACATAAGTGGTACTTAGGTTCACGTTAGGGGATAAGGAATGAGGAATGGGCTTGACACTTGTTAAAAAATTTTAAAAAATTTACAAGTTGAAGTTAGTCGAGATAACCAGATAAGGGGATACCCGAGGTATTTGCTACCCGAGATAACTTACCAGGTTGTCAAGCTTGGAAAGGTTGGAAGGTGAAGTCATGACCAGAGACAGCAAGTACAAGTACAGAAAGAACACTTGTTGAAATTTATTCAAAGGATTTTTATAAAGTGCTAGTTAGCTAAGATCACAACAAAAGATGCACTCCGAAGTAAGTTGGTCTGAGGTGACTAACTTAGCCTGCACCCGAGATAATATGGGTCCGAGGTGATACATGTCTGAGGTGTCCTAACCCGAAGTGATCAAGTAAGTTGTACTTAGGAGAAATACAAAAATATTCTAAGTATGGAAGCATACAAGACAGTGAAAACAGATAAAACATAAGAAAACAAGCATTCAACACTCAAAAGAAAAAGAGAAGACATGCATTTAGAAGAAGGAACTTGTTCAATTACAAAAAGGCACTTCAACCTGGCATGAAAGGCAACTTGTTCAGTTACAAAATATGGCACCTCAACCTAACAAAACAGAACCCCCAAAAAAAAAAAAGTACCAGAGAGAAAAGTACAATCAAAGTTCAAAGAAAAGGAAAAAAAATCCTAAGTACTGGATTCTGGGATACTATCCTCGATCCTCTTGGCTTCGGCTTTAACTGCGACCTCGGCGTCAATCTCTTGAAAAGTTTGATCCAAACTCTTCTCTACAGCAGTGACCTTGGCTTCAAGCGTTGTTGTTTTCTTCGGTGAAGAGCTTTTAGAGACCTCATCCTCCTCATCTTGAGTTAAGTCCAAGACTTAATCATTCAAAGTAGGGGAGGCCCCAGCAACAACCTTGATCTCTTCGTCTACCTCCTCAGCCTCGGTTTCCTCCTCTTCGGCTTATTTATTCAACTCTTTGGGAGAATGAGGGAAAGGCATGCGGAACTGGTTAATATCTCAGAGAGGAGAGTTCGCTGGGACAGATAGTTTGTTGAGGGTTTCCGTACAACCGTGGTAATAACCTCTGTTACAGGCTTGATTGACTTGGGTTTTATAGGCGTCACGCAAATCGGCTTGACCTTCAGCATAGGCCTTTTCATCAGCCTCCTTGATCTCAGCCTCTTTGCTCTCCAAGGCCTCCTTTAATTTTTCTTTAGCTTTAGCGACTTTGACTTTGGCCTCCTTAAGCTTAGCCTTCAGTACCTTGACCACAGCTTCCGTGACCTCAACTTTCTCCTCAGCCTTTTCTTGAGCAGCTCTGGTTGCATTGGCCTTATCCAGCAGACCCTTGATTTTGGCCTTGGCCTTGTTAAAGGAGGACAAGAAGCCTGCAGTGTCCTGAGTCTTCTTGATCAGCTCTTTCTTCATGGCCTTAGCCTTCACAACGTAAGAGTGGGCATGCTGGATGGCCTAAAAGGAAAGAACAAACAAGTAGTAAAATTTCCAAGTGTAAGAAATTAAAGCAGAAAGCCAAAAAGTACAAGTGTTAGGAGACTTACCAAGACAGAATATTGCATCATCAACGTAAAGTTTTCATACTCATTGATTTCAGTCATGCGGTTTAAATTGGCCGGTAAGAGAACAGCAGTAGAGAGCGCGGTACTGACCTCAATACTGTCAATAGCACTGTCGGCCACCATCATTGGTTGGTCCCCGACCATGATCATAGGGGCTCAGGGCTCATCAGCTCGAAAAGTACCTGGTCCTGCTGCACTTTCAGACCTCGGCTTCTTAGAGTGCGGTTTGTCGGAACGCTCAACCTCGGCAGCCCTCTTCTCGGCGGCACATAAGCTCTTTTCGATCTCGGCCAGTTTGGAGATCAGCACAGTGTCCTCTGAATCTACTTGAGTGACAGAGGCTTTTGCCTTAACCCTCTTTACCCTTTTTACCTTGGACTTGGGTTGGGACTAAGATGGGGAAGATTGGACTATAACCACTTCTGGCAGTTCAGCCAAGAAGTCTTCAACAATAGCTTGACTTCGGCCCATCTCTTCAGTTGGGACAGCAATGGTGACCTTGGTGCCAAAGTGGATGGCAGGAAGAGTAATTAGAGGGTTTGATGTGTCCGTTGCCGAGACTTCAGAACCTCGGCACTTTCTGCTGCGAGTTCTTTCGGTAGAAGCGTTCGAAGGATCTCGGCATCAGCGTCGACGTCGAGATGGAGGAATCAGTTGGCGAGACAAAGGTGGATGGGAGATCTGCTGGATCTGAGGTGGAAGCCTGGTCAGTCCTTGGTGAAAAAGAAACTAGAGGAGTTAAGGCAGATGGTGGAGTTTGGCTTCTTCGTGGGATGTCGGGGAGTGGTGACCAATACATTGGAATGTAATTCAGTAGGAGGGGGGCCTTACGTCTTTGAATCAGAAGGTCCAAGACCTTCTTCAAATCTCGGCTTAGGACGTAGGACTACCGAAATTCGTTCGCTGGCTGAGGAAGAACTGCAAGAGTGAGAAGGAAACATTAGCACAGACAAAAGAAATAAATTGACAAGTCTTAACAGAAACATAAAAATTACACTTGTACTCAGTTCTTACCCTTATCCTCTCTAAACACCGCTCGGCGCAGAGAAAAGAGATGGAGATCGTTATTAAGTGCAAATTCCCAATTGCCCAAGATAATCAGGTAGTCATCTCCAGCACCTTTGTTGGAATTAGGAAGGTCAGCTATGAGTTTGTAGGCGATGGATCTAGGCTTGAGATAGTAGGTGTAGCCACTGGCTGACTGAAGGCCACACATGGTGCAACAGAATTGGATGTCGACTATAGTAATCCTAGCTTTTTCTCGGTGTGCCAGTTCGATTATGCCACTGATAACCCTAAATTAGTTGACGGCTAGTTGCATGGGGTTAAGTTTGTAGTAATGAAGGATTTCTCGAAAAAGAATGTCTAAGGGACATCGAAGTCCACACTCAATGAATGCAACTATGGGGAATGGCATGTAGTCCTTCCTAGGCATAATGGTATCTTCCTTCCCAGCTAACTTGAGTTAAACGTCAGCTAGGATAGAAAACTCCTGGCAGAAATACTCTAGGTTGGCTGGGGTATCTACCATCCACCTAAACATACCCATGAAGTCGGCTTGAAGTAAACGGTACAAGATTTCAGATAAACAAGGTTAATATAGGTTGAAGACCTCGGCAAAACCCTAGAGGAATACTAGGGTGAGGGTTCTAGGGGAGATTGTGTTTCAATTTTCCTAGGTATGTGATTTTTAGCAAATCCCAAGCCTAAATCTATGCAAAATGAACAAGAATCAAATGCAACAAATCTGGCAACAAGTAAGAAAAATAGAAAAAGAACATGATTCAAAATCGAGAAAGCTACAGAGATCCAAGAACGTAGAAAGTTACAAATTCGTATACTTTGAATGGGTGCGTGCAGAGCAATGTTCAAGAACCACAAGTAGTACAAATAAACAGATTCAAGAACATGAATTAATTCGCAATGTCTAAAGCATGGAAAATGACAAGCAAATCAGGGAATAAGTGTGGAATTTGAACAGTGGGAGAATGCAAATGGTTCACAGCAATGTCATACTCAACAGCGGTAGAAAATTGAAAGTGGAGTGAGGAAATTGAGAACTTACTAAATGAAGCCGATGGAATGGACACCGAAGTAAGGTTCGCTGGAATCAAACGAACGTGGATGCTTAGTTACAGAGCTTCAAGAGGATGAATATGGCAGAACAAGAAAAACATAGAGAGAAAAGATCTGAGAGTAGAGAGAGATTGCAATTTTGAAAGTGAAAAGACGAAGAGAGATGAAGGAAATTTTATCAAAACCACAAAAAGGCGGCAAAATGAAATAAGGTATCTTGGGCGATGTTCCTGTCAGGCAGTGTAGGCAGAATCGACATGACTTCATGGCGCGTGCCATGTACGAGCCAGTAGCTGAGGGACATATAGAGGAGACGATTGAAAAGACTGTGCATAACAACTCATACGCAATTAAAACTCCTGAGATTTTTGAAATAATAAGGCAATAGCCTCGGCTAGAGGAGCGATCTCGGTTGAGATGCTTAAAGAAACTTGATTCTTGGTTCTTGATCCTTGATAAAGTGGACAGCTGAGTCTAGGTTACTTGAAGCCAACGAGTCATGATCTCAGTCGAAGAGAAGAATGAATTTTAGCCGACATGTAGTGTGGACAAACGATGTAGGTTCCATCACCTCAGGTTGCCAAGGTAACAGAACCTAGGAGGCAGTTATGGGGAAGTATTTTGTGAATGACAGCATGTGGATAAGGTGATGCCGAAGTGTTACCCGAGGTACCACGTGGCCTAATCACGCTGCCGAGATGATTTCGGCTAAGTCGAGGTTATTTGTGGAGATGCCGAAATCTGAGATAAGCAGATAAGGGACCAGAGTCCTGGAATAGGAGAGGATCTTAGTCTGGATAAATATAAGGCTCAAGGAGAATTTATCTCTATCTAGCTGAGTGTCCAAGATAAGCGTTAAGCCTGAGTCCATTGAAGTGAGGCTTCTAAAGGGATCAGGTCACTACAGGTTATAAAAGTAAGGCACCCTCGTAGGTCAAAGGTAAGTTCTTTTCTGTGAGTTTAAGCACTATTTGTTATCTGTAAGACATATTGTTGACTCACTTAATCGTCGGAGTGCCCCCAACTAGACAAACCACCGCGGTATTCTCATCTTCTTGTTACAGGTTGTTGGGCTTAATCTATTCTACCAATACTCTCCAACTGAGTTCTCCCTTTGGTTATGTGGTCAAAGATCAACACCCACAGTTTGGTTTGCTTTTCTTTGCTTAATTTTGTTTTTAAATCATAATTTAAATAAAATATGTTAACCAAATATATTTTTAAAATACAATTCAAAATTATTTTCAAAACTCCTCTCTTCTCTTTTATTTATTCATTATTACTATTAATCAATCAACGAATCACTTTTTCTTTCTCTTCTCTCCTCTTACATTCTCTCGCATTCTATGCATCAATCAATCAAAAAAAAAATTACAAATCATCCCAAAACTATTTTCAAAACCCATAACCAAACAAATTTTCTCTTTTCAAATCATGATTTAAAAACTCAAAACTCAAAACACAACTTCACACTCAAATCGTTATTCTAAAACTAAATCAAATGGACCCTATATTTTTAACCATAAAAGTTTAGAAGCGAATTTAAATTGCCCCCCTCTTTTTTGTTTTTTCTCAACTAGACCCCCTTTATTTCCCCTTTAAATATTGGAAAATTACCATTTAGTGATAATTTTTAAAAATATTACAAATTCATAAAAAAAAATTATAATTATAATTATTATTATTTATAATATTTACCATTTATTTGTAATTATTTTTTTTCAAACACTATTGAACAGTTATTTGCCCTTAAATATTTATATTGCTTTGAAGTGAGGACTATTTTGTAGGCGTTGAAAATCTAAAAATTTATATGAAATGAAAGGAGAAACGCTCAAACCATTCTTTTTAGGTATAAAAATCCATATCTACACTATAAAAGTGTTTTTAAAATTCGTTGGAAACTCGTCGAAAAGGTGTTGAAAATCACTACAGAGAGAAGCTCTTAGTCCCCCTATTTGGTCGACTAGAAAAATTCTTAAAGATAACACGTTATAAAGACTAGTATATGGAAGTTTACAGGTATACAAAGATTCAGTATGGTAGTACAGATTCGAGTCTGTGAGACTGATTAGGTCATCTTCAATCCTTCATCAAATCTTTCATCAAATTTAAATTTGATGAAAAATTGGTTAAAACGGTACTCCAATCGTTTCATCAAATTGATATCAAATGAAGGGAGAATTAAGGGAGTTTTATCTTTCATCAAATTTTGTACGTAACTGTTGAGCCGGACGTCCACCTGATGTTTTCCCGGACAATCGAGCTTTATTTATCTGAACGTCAATTGTCACTCATAGACGGATGTCTGCTAGGACGCCTTCCTAGGCAACTAGGCTTGTAACAAGATTTGATGAAATTTTTAAGTTTATCATTGTAGTGCATCATATGAGATTAAATTTTTTTTAAAATTTTTATTCAAATTTGATGAAACGTCGGAGATGATATTATGAGTTTATTTTAATGATTTGAAACGTTCATTTTGTAAGAATTTTCCTATATATCATTTATTTTTATTTTTCGGATATGATCTTATGAGTTTTATTTTTATTTTTGTAAAAATAAAAAATAAATGAATCAATCATTTAATTATAATATATTTAATAATTGGCATTTCTCACAAATCTTGATACCACTTTGCTTGTTTTTGGTTTTCCAAAAACATTTTTCAGAAAATTCTACTTTCTAATTTTCCGTGTTTTTTTGTTTTTACTGATTTTTTTTAATATTTTAAGCAATTTTTTTAATTTTTGGACACACCTAACATTAATACACATAAAAAGTATAATTTTTGTGAAAAAAATCTTTTAAAAATTCACTAAATACCAAAAATACAAAAAAAATAAATAAACACAAGAATTCAATATATTTTTTATATTTTTATGTATTTATTAATTTTTAAAAATATTTTTTCACAATTTTTTTACTTTTTAAATACATCTAAGTAAGGTGCATCTAAAAAAATATTTAAAAAAAGTGCTTAAATTTTAAAAATATTCACTAAAAAAAACGAAAAAAAAAAACTCAGTTTTCAAAAAACTTAATCCAAAAAACTCAAACCAAACACACTGAATAATATGAGAGCACAAATTGCAGTCACATTATTTAGTTTTTAGTTTCAAATTTTAAATTCGTATTTTTTTATTTATATTTTGATCAATTTTTTTTAGGAAAAATTACTTACAAGTCGTATTTGGAAGACTTATTTAATGTGAAATCTTATGAATATTCTTTTAGAGTTTGAAATCCTATTTAAATAGAAATATGTTCCATACGATCCTATGAGTTGTAAATGAATGATATTAGAGTACTATTATACCCCTAATTTATTTCCATATTATACCTTATTTTCTCATTCATCCTATCATGTTTAGGAAGGTTTGTAGGAAAGACAAGTCTACAGGCAACAACCGTGCGAGTTTTTTTAACTTTGATTGCGAGATTCCAATACATTTTCAAAATGTTACTTAAAATGGATGTGGATATGGTAGCTGATATGATGAAGTTTGAGGGTTGTGTGTTGATTCCTTTGACAAATTTCGACTCTAATCGGTTGAGGGGAAGAGGTATTTTTTTTTTTTTTTTTGGGAATTGTGTTGCTATTTGTTAAAGTGTGAATTGTTCATCTTTAATAGGGTATTGACAATCTATTATACTCATTGATAGGCACACTTTGGCCAATGTTCTTATTGAATGTGTGTATTTGGCATTGTGATGGTTGATGCGTTTTGATATGTTCGATGTGTGGAGTAGTGTGTATGGGTTCAAGGGTTGGGTTGGGGGTGTTTGGTTTTGGTTGTTAATTGGATGTCGAAGATGAACCACGTTGTAGGATGGCAATTGTACATTAAGACCTGGATGATCATGTTACGATGCATGTTACATTTAGTGTATAATGTTAATCCACATACACCATATAGTAGATGACATTTGTGTGCTTGTTCGGTTTTATATGTGTTTGGATGTGTATCGTGTCTTTGTTGTACTCAGTGTTTACAAACATATCACAGTACGTTGCGCAAAATTATTGGGGATTTGGGTTTGTAATTGAATGTGAATTGAATCCCATCGCTCGATGTTGAAGTTACGCTGGGTTTGGGATGATGGTGGTTCAGTACATGGGTTAGGTTGGGATGTTATATGTTACATTTAGGAGGTTACACTATTCATAATTCAACAGTAGAGTATTGGAATATCACATTGGGTTTGGGATGAGAAGCATATGGGAATGTCACGGTGGGTCTAGGATGTTACATGTTACATTTACGTTGGGTTTGGGATAAGAAGCATATGAGAATGTCATGTTGGGTTTAAGAATGTTAAATTGGGTTTGGAATGTTACATACTACATTTATATTTTGAATTTCAAATTTTCAACCATATAGATATGATCACAATCTATAATAACATTGAATTTTCCATATATGGTTTTGCCATTAATCAAGTTATTTTGAATTTCAGAAGCATATGAGAATGTCACGTTGGGTTTGGGAATGTCACATTGGGTTTGGAATGTTACATGTTACATTTATGTCTTAGATTTAAATTTCCAACCATATAGAAATGATCACAATCTATGATAACATTGGATTTTCCATATATGGTATTGCCATTAATTAAGTTATTTTGAATTTCAAATTTCTAACCATATAGATATGATCCCAATCTATGATAACATTGAATTTTCCATATATGGTATTATGATAAGTGTTATTTAATTAAATTAATCTTAACCATAAATCAAATTGTAGAATGATTTAGAGTTTGAGGATATATGTGGGTGTGGGTGTTGAGAAGTATGTGTGTGTGCAGAGAAATCTATGTGTGTGCCCGTGTGCTTGTGTGGGTCGAGAGATGAAAGTGTGTATATATGTATTATGTTGAGGGATGGCCTTCAATTCCTTTGCTGGAAGAAAGAAGGAGAGAGAGAGAGAGATGCTAGAAAAATACAACTAAAGAACCCAAGTATGGAAGAAGGACAAGAAGACTAAAGGGAAATCACTTCTAATTTCTGAATTTGAAGTCCTAGGTAAGAATTCTAAGCCTAAATTTCGTAGATAATCCTCCATGCATATTGAATTAAGAAAGTTATGGAATTAATCTCATGGATTTTGTAAGAAATGAGGTTTTAAGTAAGAAATTAAGTTAGATTCATAGTTATGGAAATTAATTTGGAAATTTAATTGTTTTTGGTTTGATTTTGTAGTATTTTCTTATAATACTTGAGATTAAGAAGGATTTGAGATTCTATTCATGGAATTAGAAGGAAATTGGGTTCTAAACATGAACTGGGTTACATGCATGTTTATGGTTATGGAAATAATTGTAAGAATTCTTCAAATTGAGCTTGGGTTTGGAAACATTGATATATATGAGATGTATATTTGCATGCACCATGAGTTTTGAAAGGATTTGAGCCATGCAAGTTTATTATGCATTTGATTTTGAAGAAAAAGTTTTGAAAACATTGAGTTCATGAAAAGGGTTTAATCATGGAGTTAAATGAGGTTTTGATTTTGTTTTGAAACCTAAAAATTGGTTTGATTTTAATCTCTAATCCATGCATGTAATGTAATTTAAGAGTTTTATTTAATTTAAACATGTTATGGAATATATTAAATTAGTTAGTTTTATTTGAATTACATATATGCAATGTTTGCTAGGAAAATTGACAAGAAAATGATGAGTTGGAGTTAAGATCAAGTTTATGAAAGTAAAATTAGAAAGTAATTATTTTGGGCTTGATTTTGGAAAATTATGGTTAAATTAAGCTTCATAAATTACATGCAAATATTATTCTAAGAGTTTTATAACTTTAATTTCATGTTTTGAAAATCAAGGAAAAATATTTGAAATCTTTGCATGAATAAATCACTGATTTAATAAGATTAAGAAGCCAAGTTAGAAATCAAAATCCCCTAGATATTGATTTGTGATTATGTATCAATTTAAAGCAGTATATAACAATCCCAATCAAACAATCATGACAAAACGACACAACGATTTTACGTGGAAAAAACCACAATTGGACACCTTCAACTGTGATCAAAAAACCACGGGCAACAGCCACAAAACAATCCACTAAGAAGATTTAAAGGAATTACACAGGTATACTCTCAATTACCTAGCGAATCCACGCCTAATTGAACCAACCTCTATGTGCCTCTTCCAACCCTGTCTTCACCTTGGAATTGTCTTTACGATGAGCCACCCCAGAATCCACCGAAACTTCAGGCTCGAATTCTTCAGAATCCACCGAAGAATAACTCTCTCTTTTGTAGAACAAACAAAACCTTTGATGTACTCTCTTTAAACCATGAGTTGAATACTCAATAAAACATCAAAGAAAACTAACAAAATATCTCCAGATATAAACCTTAAGATTCAAAAAGAAGATCTGGAGAAGTACAGGAGTAGTGTAGTTTTGGGAGAAAACCAACTACTTATAGAAAACCAAAAGTAATCCTAGATTTGGAAGAAAACCCAATCCTTATCGAAATCCGAAAAACTGTGTTCGCGCGGTCCGCTTGAGCGCCCAACATCCCGCTCGAGCGGCTTCAGCAAAATATGCGCGTGATATAACAGAGGTCTGCTCGAGCGCTTGAGAACCCGCTCGAACGCAAAATCACACCTTCCAGTATTTTTACAAGCGACCAAAACTGCTGGAACCAGGGATTCTCCACTCGAGCGGGGTAATGTCCGCTCGAGCGGACAGGCAACTTGGAATGGAATGGACTTTTGCATTTTTCTTCGGGGGCGCTGCCCCTCGACCCCGCCATGGCGCTGCCCCGGACCCGCCAAGGGGCGCTGCCCCCTGGACCCCCGCGAGCTGACCGGGCAGCTCGATCCTTGTCATAATCAGCGAAGTGGCAATCTTGAAAGCATTAGCATCAACAACTTCTCTGAAAAGGCACAATTCGGGTTGGATTCGCATCTAAACACTCATAGCCTCACTGAAATAAAAAGTGCGAAAAATAAATACAACTGAAAGGAGTTTTGTTCAAACAGGGTTGCCAAAAAAAACCTAAAATCTCCCCTTTTGGCAATGCCGTGACAAAACACACCTAACAAATAAATCCTAAACACCACCAACCCATTACACGCCAACAAAAGCCAACTTCTTTCTTAAGGTCAAGATCTACAAAACAGTCATTAGTGGCCACAATCTCCAAAACAACAACTATTAGTCCCACAAGAGTATATGAAAAAGTAATAGACATATGACACGATTATCTTGAAATATGAGATGGAAAAACATGAATAGATGAAAACTAAGACTCATGAAAAACAACTCTCAACAACAAAAGCAAGATCATAAACCACACAAGCAATGATATGATGATGTAAATATCAAGAACATACAAGAAAGGTAAACAGTGCATAGCAACATGCAAAACATATAGCCAATCTCCCTTACCAAACATATCAAAGTGTTCATGCTAACAAACTCTTGCAATGATAAACCAAACTTCCTTACCAACCCAAAATCAGATTGAACCAAACTCCCCTCACTAAAATCAACCACAAACACTGAAAACAGTGAACAAGAAACAAACGACAAAAATAATATGGTGGAGCAAGCAAGGAATTTCATATTAGTACCTTAAAACACACAAGATTATCCAAGAAGCACAATTACTAGTAAACACAATGTGCACAGTCTGTAGAAGATTCCTCATGAAGAAAGTGATGCATTATGTGAAAGCATAGATCCCATGATAAAAGTTGTGTGTGACTCTTGGAGTTCGACAAACACTAGATTCAATCCTAGTAGTAATAGAAAGTTGGACCTCTGACAAGAGAAATCTAAGCACAACAAAAGGAAAGTCAAACCACTAGGAATCAAGGGGTATTTGGTGAGTAAAGGCTGAGGCTCTCTCTCAATCAATGAATCTCTTTCTTTTCTTTTCTTTCTTTCTTTTTGGCACATTTTTTCTTTCTTTTGCATATTTTTTTTTTCTTTTTCTCTTTCTTTTTCTTTTTCTTTTTCCTTTTTCTTTTTCTTTTTTCTTGCACAATTATTGGCGGCTGACACGCTCAAGAGTATGGAAACTGAACCAGAGAAGCATGGATATAATAATGATGGCCCTGGTTGGTGACTCTGAGGTAGCCTTTTCCTCATGGCTGGACCTGCAAAGAATGAGGGGAAAGCCATGGAGATGCAAAAAGATGGAAGGTGGTTAAGAGACCAACATCCACCCATGATATGCTAGTATAGGTCAATTCCTCTAGAAAAGCAAAAAATCAATGACAGAAAGTCCATAGAGAAAAATAATCACTAAGACAGAAGACTCCAGAATTGCTAATCCAAGAGAGTGTGTACAGAATGAGACATACTAATCAAAGAACACACACTCCAAAATGAGTAATGACCACAGAAAGCACACACATATTAACATGTAATGGATTTTCTCATCAATTCCATATGTACCAAGGACCACTCAAAAATTTCAAGCTTGCAAAACCATACAAAGAAGAAATCTTTTTGGTTTTTTTTTTTTTTTCTTAACCAAAGCAAGACAAAAAAAAAAGAACAAGCACACATGGTAATGACAAAAAAAAACACGGAAACTCCAAAAACTAAGACGACAAAACAATTAACACAAGTCAATTTTTCTCACCCAAACCGCTTTAGTAGACAAAAGTTGTGAGCATTGCGGTCTTGGTGGTGTCTTGACGTTATTGGTCCTTTCCCCTGTAATAGGAACCCGTCTCGACATGGTTTCCAACTTCCAAGTTTTAGGTCTAGGCAAATACACCCTCCCATGCAACTATAACAATAAGGGCGAAATATGACCATGCATACCACAATGATAACAAATAAAAACAGGGTGTACCTTCTTTTCTTTTACTTACCAACTCTAGGAAGTTTGGAGAAGTCCATCCTTATGTTGAATTTTTTGTTCTCCCTTTCCTTGAGTTCTTGTATCATGAGATGTTGATGCACTCTGTTTTTGTTCTTTCTTACCACCAAAGCCAATGCCACTCTTGTCAGAATAGATTTGTTGAGACCCAATGATATTGTCTAAAGTCTTTGATCCTTTGTTCCAAAGACCAATGGCAACCATGGCACACTTGAGTTCTTCCTCTTTCTTGATCATTAGTTCTTCCAAAGCAGCTTGAGACATCTCGAGAGTTTCAATTTTTTCTTCATATGTAGCATAGATTTGCTGAAGCTCATTCCTCTCTATCTCACAAATCAAGAGTTTTGCACAAAGAGCTTGTCGATCATTAGAAATCTTGATGGCATCATTGCTAGCCTCGGAAATCTCTTCTTTTAGTTTGACATTCTCACTTTCACATGCTTTGAGTTTCATAGTGAGTTTGTCATTCAATTTGGATAGCTTAAGAGATTCCTTATACAGCTTTTCATAAGCTTGCTCAAGCTCTTCATCCTCACTTCCCGAGGATTCATCATCAGTGGCAGTCTCAACCGGGCTCTTCGGATACTCTGCTCGTCCTTCAGTTTTAGAAGCCGCCATGAAAGCAAGGAATTGTTTATGACCCTCTTCGCCTTGATCTTCGTTGTCACTTTCATCTTCATCAGATTCTAACTCATCATCCCAAGTGATGGCGAGTGTTTTCTTCTTCCTCAACCGAGTGGGACATTCTTGAGCAAAGTGGCCAAATCCTTGGCATTCATAGCATTGGAGTCTTTTAGAGTTCCCTTGTATCTTTCCTTTCTCCTTTTTTGCTATAGAATTAATTTTGAGTTTACCTTTGCCTTAAGATTTATGAGAATGAGTAGATTCCAAAAGATTAGGATTCTTTTTCAAAAAAGATTTTTTAAATTGTTTAACAAAAGCAGCCGTAATCTTGGAATCTATCTCACAATCCTCATCAGAATCCTCTCCAACTCTATGAGCACTACTAAAAGCAATATCTTTTTGTTTCTTTTTGAATTCCTATGTGCCTCATAAGTTTGGATATTTCCAACCAATTGATCCAACTTGAGGTTGTCAACATCTTGAGCCTCCTCAATAGCTATAACTTTTGGTTGGAACCGATCGGGCAAGGATCTCAAAATTTTTCCCACAACTTTGGATTCTGGTATTTTTTTCACCTAAATTGAAGCTGGAATTTACAATGTCACTCAACTTCGCATAAAATTCATCAAAGGTCTCACTATCTTTCATTGAAAGGTTTTCGAAACTAGACGTGAGCCTTTGAAGTTTTGAGCGTTTAATAGAAGGAGTGCCCTCATGACTAGTTTGTAAGATATCCCAAGCCTCTTTTGCGACTTCACAATTACAAATACGACTAAACTCTTCAAGTGTGACAGCGCAAAAGAGAGAATTGATAGCTTTACTATTCCAGCTACTATTTTGGTAATCAATTGTGTCCCACTTATCAATTGGTTTGGGAAAAGTTACTCCATCAACGGTAATTGTTGGTTCAGTCCACCCATACATGACAGATTGCCAAACTTTTTCATCAATAGATTTTAAAAACGATCTCATTCGAGCTTTCCAAAAAGAATAATTGGATCCGTCAAGTAGGGGTGGTCGAACCATAGAATTTCCCTCACGAATTGAATCCATTATCACAAATCAAACAAGATCTCGTTCTAAAAGATATATTTTTTAAAAAAATAGAACGACCCGCTCTGATACCAATTGAAAAATCTAAAAATCTCCTAGATATTAATTTGTGATTATGTATCAATTTAAAGCAGTATATAACAATCCCAATCAAACAATCATGACAAAACGACACAACGATTTTACGTGGAAAAAACCACAATTGGACACCTCCAACTGCGATCAAAAAACCACGGGCAACAGCCACAAAACAAGCCACTAAGAAGATTTAAAGGAATTACACAAGTATACTCTCAATTACCTAGCGAATCCACGCCTAATTGAACCAACCTCTATGTGCCTCTTCTAACCCTGTCTTCACCTCGGAATTGTCCTTACGATGAGCCACCCCAGAATCCACCGAACCTTCAGGCTCGAATTCTTCAGAATCCACCGAAGAATAACTCTCTCTTTTGTAGAACAAACAAAACCTTTGATGTACTCTCTTTAAACCATGAGTTGAATACTCAATAAAACATCAAAGAAAACTAACAAAATATCTCCAGATATAAACCTTAAGATCCAAAAAGAAGATCTGGAGAAGTACAGGAGTAGTGTAGTTTTGGGAGAAAACCAACTACTTATAGAAAATCAAAAGTAATCCTAGATTTGGAAGAAAACCCAATCCTTATCGAAATCTGAAAAACTGTGTTCGCACGGTCCGCTCGAGCGCCCAACATCCCGCTCGAGCGGCTTCAGCAAAATATGTGCGTGATATAACAGAGGTCCGCTCGAGCGCTTAAAAACCCGCTCGAGCGCGAAATCACACCTTCCAGTATTTTTACAGGCGACCAAAACTGCTGGAACCAGGGATTCTCCGCTCGAGCGGGGTAATGTCCGCTCGAGCGGACAGGCACAGGCAACTTGGAATGCATTTTTGCATTTTGCTTCGGGGGCCCTGCCCCTCGCCCCCGCCGTGGCGCTGCCCCGGACCCGCCAAGGGGCGATGCCCCCTCGACCCCCGCGAGCTGACCGGGCAACTCGATGCCTGTCATAATCAGCGAAGTGGCAATCTTGAAAGCATTAGCATCACAAACTTCTCTAAAAAGGCACAATTCGGGTTGGATTTGCATCTAAACACTCATAACCTCACTGAAATAAAAAGTGCGAAAATAAATACAACTGAAAGGAGTTTTGTCAAACGGGGTTGCCAAGAATAAAACCTAACACGGTCCATTTGGAAAAGAAGGATTTAGTAATAAAAGAATATGTGAAATGAGAACTCGATTCATTTAAATAAAGAAAGAATAAGTATAGTAGAACTTCGGATTACTTAGACAGAAAGAAACAAGAGAAGCCAAGTTGAATCAAGGAAGTGATATTGTGTTTCAATGCGTATATGTTACGTGTTTGTATAGGATGCTTACACGAAAAGTATTATCTGGCCAAGCACTATGAGTAATTTCTTTGTAAAAATATTTTCGTATCTGAATTATTTTGAGAATGACTAGATTATTTGATAATTTGGGCCACCTATGTTTTGTTATGAAGTGTTGATACGATACGTTTGTGAACAAGAACCTTGGAGCCATTAAGTTATACTTTGAAACTCTAAAACGTGTACGATACGATATGTCTTCGAAAATGAGGTTTTGTTAGGAATGAATGAGTAAGATATGATAAGCTTTTCAAAAATGGAATTTGTTTAAGAAGGAATGAGTTCCTTTTGAAATAATAACTATGATAATAGCTTGGGAAATGTCTTTTGATCCCCAATGACTTCCGTATAGTATTCAACTCGTCATGTACGTTCAGTATAAGTTATTGACTCATTGTGATATAATATATGATATCGATCTTTTATGATCATTTCGCATGATTTCAATTGTATTGATCGTTTCTCATGATTTCAATTGTATTGATTTGTATGATATATGCCTGTTATAGATGTTTTGAATAAAGTCGCCGAAGTGGGCGTTTCGCATAAGCACGTTCTATATGGACGTTTTGTACCAAGTCATCCCAAGTGGATGTTTCGCATAAGTCGTTCAATAAGGACGATTTGTATAATGTCGTCCTATATGGGCATTTTGCATGAAGTCGTCCTATGTGGGCGTTTTGTATGAAGCCGCTCAATGAGGGCGTTCCGAATGTTTCGTTCCGCCGTGAAATTTCTGTGTGGTATTCCGACAAGTTTTGATAAGGCAATTGGGTACTTCGAATTGTGGAAAGATTTGATGATCAATATTAGTTATTATATGTTTCCGAAGTATGCTTTAATTATTTTAAGAACATTATTGTTTAAGTTATGGATCTCATTTATTTAACCTCTTTACATCGAGATTATTCACTGTGCTCCAGCTCACTATTTATATTTATGTATGTAGGTGATTAGGTGCGTGACCAGGCCTAGAGCTTCTGCCTGGACTCTATTTTGTCAGCCAACCTATGTGCCTCCCTTGGAGGTTCTGGATAAGTCAAGTGGTTATGGCTATGTGCATAAAGTTTAAGTTTTATTTTCTTGTTTTGATTTAACAAGCGTTTTTGTTTATTCTGTATTTAGGGCTAAGTCCTTTTTTGTCTAGCCTATATATATGATGATGTGTAAATGTATGTATATAAAGTTTAAAATGTTCTGTCTCGTATAAGTTTGCACAGCTCAACGAACATTGTATATTTGTTATTTGCTTCTGCTAGCCACTAATATTATGTGAATCTGTCTCAAAGGCCTTTGGTAATCCCAAGATTACTGGCCGGCTATGATGCTAAACCTATAGGGACGGGTTCGAGTCGTGACAGAGTGGTATCAGAGCACGAGTTATATCGCACACAAGCGTCCAAATGAGCTATAGGATGTCCTAGAAAGAAATTAGAGCATTAGATCAGCATGTGTGAATGTGCGTAGAATTAACATATACATATGTGATTTTAAAAAAAATGTGAATTTTGTGAACAACGATTGTGAAATATGTTCTAATTATTCGGTGCAGCATTCTATAGAAGCCATTGATCTGTTATAAACGCTCCGTATGTTGTCAATCTTCAATGATTATTCTGTATGATGTTGATAGTAATTGTTCTGTATGAAGTTCACGTGTGATGTACATTCTGTATGATTAATTGTTTTGCATGATGCCTACATGTAAAAGACGTTTCGAATGAGCTCAATAAGTATAAGTCATCAATGTGATGTTTTGCATAAGGCATCAAGTGAGATGTTCTCTATGAGTCGCCAATATGGGTGTTCTGAATAAGTCATTCTATATGAATGTTTTGCATGGTATTTTGATAAGGTAAATAAGACTTTTAAGCACTACTAGATGTGTTAAGTTTTGAACGGTTTGATGAATTATAGGTGAACAGAATCACTGAATTGAATACTGAATTGAATTATAAATTGTTGAATGACTAAAGAATGAATTGAGTTTCCGTAACAGAGTTGAGTGGAGAATAATTTGAATTTACGACAATTGATCAAAGTTAATTAATATATCTATATAGGTCTAAGAATTGGAATAAACATAAAGACAATGTAATTTGAATTATTTATATAAGTGTGATCTTAAGTAAATAAGGATGTTAATGAGACTGCGTAAAACGTAGACCTGTTGTGATGTTGAATCACCACTTTAAAAGGAATAGTATGAGAAAGATTATCAAAAAACGGTAATCTTAATTTAATAAAAGTATATAAGTTCTGCTCTGATATGTATGTCAGTCTACTATAATTTGAGTACAACCCAACATCTGCTACTTATAAAAGGCTTAATGGACATTGTATATTTGTTATTTGCTTCCGCTAGCCTCTAATATTATGTTAATCTGTCTCAGAGGCCTTCGGTAATCCCAGTATTACTGGCTGGTTACGATGCTAAACCTATAAAGGTGTGTTTGGGTCATGACATCTACTCTCACACACACACACACACACACACTCTCTCTCTCTCTCTCTCTCTCTCTCTCTTGTATTGTCCAATCTCAGTCTCTCAGTGATATGGATATGGATATATATATATATATATATATAAATATATGTATGTAATTTGCACAAATAAGAGAAACATCAGTAGATATAGAGATAAATATGCATGTATGAATGAATGTATGTATGTAATTTGCATAGATAAGAAATAGACACATAGGTATATTGAATATATGTATGTATATAATTTGCACAAATAAGAAATGGGCATATAGAAAAAAAAAAATGGCTTGATCAATTTCAGCAGATAAGAAAAACTAGGATAAGAATTTCAATAGATAATTAAAAAAATTACACAGATAAAATTTGGACAGATCGAAAATTTACACAGATAAATTTGGACAGGTAGAAAAAATTTAAACAGATAAATATAAATTTGAACAGATAATCTAAAAAATTGAGTAGATATAATATAATTTGAACAGATAGATATAAATTTAAACAGATATATATAAATTTGAACATATAGTTTTAAAAAAGTCAACAAATAAAAAAAAATCAACAAATAAATTAAGGGATAAAATTGAAAATAAAATGTCCTTTAAAACCAATAAAAATATTTCTCACCAAATTATTTAACAAATGGTGCACCTCTCACAAATAAAAAATATCCATTAGACCTAAGATTGGACTTTTCAACAATTATCTCTATATTTTTGTTTTCAAATTATGAATTTTATATTATTTTGATCTCTAATATTTAAATTGTGTCAATTTAATTCTAAATGTGTAAAAATGTTTGAGAATCCTTTTTAACTTTTTACGAAAAATATACAAAAAGTAGAGATGGTTGGAAAAAAAAAACTTTATGTTGCATTTGGTAGCGTTTTAGAATTATAAAAAAGAGTTTTACTTTGAGTTTGTGAGTTTGGGAATTATGATTTGAAAAGAGAAAATTTGTTTGGTTATGAGTTTTGAAAGGATTTTTGAATTGAGTTTTAAATTTTTTGATGTGACATATGAATTAAGAAAATTTGTTTAGTTATGATGACATATGAATTAAGAAAATTTGTTTAGTTATGAGTTTTGAAAAGAGCTTTCCGAACTTAATTCAAAAGGTTATAACTCATAACCAAATATTGAATTCAAAACTCATAACCAAACTCTTTTTCTTATTTCGCATGTCATATCAAACTTTTAAAACTCAATTCCACGCTCAATTCAAAATTAAAAATATATATATATATATATATATATTACATTGTTCCGGTCAACCAACCGAACGACCCGAGGGACATCCAGGTAGATACAAAATTCAAAAACTCTCTTTCTTTTCAGAATGGAGAAGACGAAAAAGAGAGATATGCCCAACATAAAAGAGAAATATGTGTTAAAATGTATGCTGGAATCATATTTTCAAAACTCTATCCAAACAGAAGCTACAAACGGAGGGTGAAATTATGATTACAAAGTTACACCAAACACTTCCATTTTTTGTATGAATTTTTAATTTTTTTTGAACTTTTTAATAGTTCTTTGACCATTTTACTATAATACCCTATTGCCATACGCATCCCTAACCTACCTCAATCTCTAAAATATTAGAGATTATGATTAAAAACAAAAACAAAAAAAAAACAATGACACACGTCATTCCGAATGTATTACATTTTTTTTATACGAATTGTGTTAGTATCAAAAATGCCTAAGACCGCTAGTGGGGGTCACTGGGGGTCATGTACGGAGGCTTCTCATTGATCAAAAAAAAAATTTTTTTTTTTTTTTTATGATTTGGACGAATGGCACGCTGCCACCTCACTGGGAGTCTGTAGCAAAGTCCGTGTTAATATTTGTATAGAATTGCCACGATCACTGAAAAACAACACGGAAATCATTGATGTGAAATGATATATCACGTAGATAATTTTGGTGAGTCTTAAGAATAACTATAGTTGTGCTATTAACATGGATTCATATTCTATTTAGGGCTAGTTTGGCATGTTTGAAAAAAGTCAAAAAGTTACTATCCTATTTAAGTTACATCATCTTATTTAAGTCATATCATCTCTCTAACACATCACTTCAAACCCAACCTAAACTCAACCCATATTTCATAAAAAATCAAAAAGTGCACTTATTTAGATCATCTCAAACAATCTCTTAGTTGGTTGGACCGTGCTGTTGAAACTTAGGCCTCGTTTGGGGAGTGACTATTTTAGCCAAAAAGTGAAAAAGCCAACTAAAACTAGTCACATCACCTCTCTACTTTTCTATACATCTTTTCATAAAAAGTTAAAAAATTACTAAAATAATCTGTTCCTAAACGAGGCCTTAGTAGATCCATCACAACTGGTTTCAATAATTGGAATCGTTTAGATTATAGGCCATCCAATATATGCAAAAAAATCAAAATAATAGGGTAACCATCAACTCAGGATCAAATCACATTTGTCATTTGCAAGGTATAATTAAGAATTCAGTGATTTTTTATTTTATTTTTTTGAATTCTATATTGGAATTTGATTAATTAGACTTAGGTTGTTAATGGGTAAATTACATTGACACCCCATGAGGTTTATATTTATTACAGCTCTCCCCTCACCTTTTGAAAATTACATCTCCTTCCCTGAGGTTTAAAGTTTCATTACAGATTCCTCCCCTCAACAATTTAATTTTTTTAAATATCAATTTTGCCCTCACTGGGTAAATTACATTGACACCCCTCACATTTTAAAAATTACAATCCACTCCTTAAGGTTTAAAGTAGCATAACCAATTGGCCTCTCGGTTAGTATTAGTTGGAAAAAAAATTCATTAAAAAAAAATTAATTGGGAAAAAAATTAATTGGAAAAAAAATTATTTGAAAAAAATATTTGTTAGTAAAATTTTTAAATTTCTGTTTAAAAACCAACGTAAACTCATTTTTTGAATTTACGTTTTTTCCTCAAATTTACAAACTAAGACAACCATTTATAAACCAAAAAAATTATCAACCAAGTTTTTCTGACAGTTTTTAAAATTTTTGTAAATATAAATTGAAAATTAAAAACGAAATGGTTACCAAACAGGTTTTAGATAGTAAAAATGTCGTAAAATTAACAAATAATTAAATAAGTTACCAACGTAAGAAATGATTTATCAAAAGATTATTAGGCTATGTATGGTTTGTTTTTTAGAAAAAAAAATTAAAAAATAAAAATTAATTTGGTTAAGAAATAAAAAATAAAAAATACTTATCATTTTTATATAATTTTATCTTTCGAGTGGCTAGAAATAATTTTTTACAAATTAAATTGAAACAGCCATACGTATATATATAACCTGCCCAAAAGTTAAAATGATAATTATTTTAAACCCTTAAATGATCATTATTTTTTATTTCTTATTTCTTAACCAAATTAATTTTTAATTTTTTAAAAAAAAATTCTAAAAATCAAACCATACATAGCCTAAGAATCTTTTGATAAGTCATTTCTTACGTTTGTAACTCATTTAATTATTTGTTAATTTTACGATATTTTTACCATCTAAGGCCTGTTTGGTAATTATTTCGTTTTCAGTTTTCAATTTATATTTACAAAAATTTTAAAAACTGTCATAAAAACTTGTTTGATAATTTTTTTAATTTATAAATTGTTCTCTCAGTTTATAAATTTGAGAAAAAAACGTAAATTCAAAAAATGAGTTTACGTTAGTTTTTAAACACAAATATAAAAATTTTACTAACAAATTTTTTTTTCAAATAGTTTTTTTTTCAATTAATTTTATTTCCAATTAATTTTTTTTTTCAATGAACTTTTTTTTCCAACTAATACTAACTGAGGGGGTAATTGGTAATGCTACTTTAAATCTTAGTGAGGGGATTGTAATTTCTAAAATGTGAGAGGTGTCAATGTAATTTACCCAGTGAGGGCAAAATTAGTATTTAAAAAAATTAAATTGCTGAGGGAGAATCTGTAATGAAACTTTAAACCTCAGGGAGAAAGATAAAATTTCCAAAAGATGAAGAGGGAACTGTAATAAATATAAACCTTAGGGGTTGTCAGTGTAATTTACCCTAGGTTAATTTCTATAATTTGTTCACTTTTTTTATTTAAATAAAAAAAAATGAGTATCAATTTTTTTTTTTTATTGTCATTTTATTTTATAGAAAATGTGAAAATTTATTGAGAATTCAAAACTTCACTATAATATTAGATTTTTGTATAACTAGATAAATTTAAAACTTTTAAATATCATTGTATTCTTTATTTTTATCATCTTTCTATTCCATTATACTATTACTGCTATTTGTTAGTTTGTTAATTACAATTCAATTAATTGAAAATGAAAGAATAATATAAATTTTCATATATATTATAATTAATTTGTTACAACTATAATTGTATATAATAGCATAATATATATGGATAATCTCTAAATATAATTTCTATTTTTTTATGTGATTAAATAGTCTAATCTTAATAGTATATAAAAGAGTTAGATGACTTCTTTTATCTCTAAAAAACCCAATATATATATTTTTTACTTTTTAATTTTTTAAATTGAAACATTAATTGTTTATGTCCATAAAACAAAACTGATAAACACATATCTAAAAGCTGCACATTTTTTTCTTTTTCTTTTTCTTTTTCTAATATGTAGGATATTTAAAAATGGAAAATGTTTGACACCTCAAAATTTTTTCCATAATCTGACTTATAATGGTGTAGTCATAAATGTCAATTTTTATGCAAATATGATAAGAGAATTAATTAAATTATACATTTCAACCAATCAAATACTCAAACTTTGACTATTTTAAGATGTTATTTCACTATAATTCTAATTAAGAGAATCTTCAACACTTAATATTTTTTTATCAAATTATAATTTGATAAAAAATTAAAAAGATGAAACATTGAAAATTATTATTTTTTCTATCAAAATTGGTGAGAAGAAAAAAAAAAATTGGTATAAGAATGAAAGTTGTTTTAAAAATTGATAAAAATTTAATGAAAAAGTTAAATTAATTCATATCAAATCAAAATTTTTATTCAAATTTAAAATCAAATTAGATAAAAAAAATGAAAAGAAAATGATGAAAGTTTGAAAAATATTTTAAAACCTTCTTATTCTTAAAAATTAGAAATTCATGTGTGTATTATATTCATATTGTATTTTTAGTTATGAAATTGAAATAAAAAGAAATGTAACTTAAATTATTAGATTAATAATAAAAGCATCATATTAATTATTGCTAAATATCACTTCCCTTTTACATTTAATAATGAAATTATATATTTGTCTTAATTATAACTTTTAAATTTGTATATTTTCATAACAAGAAGAGGTATGTCATAACTTATTTAATCACATTTAATCAGGTTTAACTTTTCTTAATACAAATTATCAAAAGAAAAATGAGTGGGAGCACTAATTAGTGCCACCACTAATGATGTGGCAGTGGGTCCCACCCACTGCCACAATGTTGTTGTGTCTGTGATTTTTTATTTTTTTAAAAAAGTGGATGCCACATCATTAATGGTTATTTTAGAGCACCACTTTTAGTGGTCTCTAGTATTGTCCTGATATTTTGTTTAATTTATAAAGTCTCGTTCATAGCACAAATTATCACTAATAATTATAAATTAAATATAATATTTTATATTATTAATTATTTTAATTTATTTTATCTTTTAATGAACTATTTTAATCCAATTCCCTCCCCCAACAAACAACCAGTGAGATAGAGATTGAAGTAACAACAATGATTCATCCCATTAAAAATATCACCACTAATAGCACTAATGCATTGTATTAAAAAAAAAAAAAAAAATACAACTTCAAAATCAAAATATCACATCATTAATAACAGGACTCACTACCAGCTAATTAATTAGTGGGAGCACTAATTAGTGCTCCCAAGCATTTTTCCTGTACCGTCTCCGGCATCGACTCTTTCTCTCTACTAGTCTAGTCTGCAAGAACGAGTGGAAGCAGAGTTTTGTAGTCCCAATCTAACTCCTGAACAGCAGATAGATAAGGATTTGATATCTGTTTTTGTTTCATTGCATATTAATTTGTAGATCAGTTTGTGCGTTTGGGATATCAGAATTTAATATGAAATTCCAACTTAAGAATTCCTTTAAATCTTCATAATAATCTCCAGACTCCAAAATCCAAGCTTTCTGTGAATTCGGAGAGGAGAGAGAAGCTTCGGCGTAGAGCAGTTTCTGGCCGGCATTGGTGATGGGTTTGTGAAGAAGTTCATTATTGATTGGTCTGTTTCTCTTTTATCTTCTTAGACAGTTTGGTTTCCAAGCTTTATCAGAATCAGTCTCTGAACACACCAGGTCAAAGTTTTGTGGAAACATCACGGAGTGGAGGAAGCCACTTGGGAACGTGAGTTGGAAGTTCGCGAAAAATACCCGGACATGTTTATCGATTTGTAACCTTGTATTTTGATTTTGTAATATTGTTGAACTTAAGAGCTTTACATGTGTCTTAAGTTGTAAAACATTGAGTATGTTTTGGTAAATGGGTATATCTTGAAACTTGCTTCATTATAGAAGTTTAGTGTAACATTGAATTTGATATGGGAATTGCTAACATTGAAAGGAATAATGCATAATAGTGATGCAGACTGAAATATATGTTGTTTTATATACACATTATGAGATACTCCTTGATAAGAGTTGAAATGACCAGTTTTGGTTAAGTTGTTTACTATTGAATTGTCATATTATAAAAAAAAAAAAAAAAAAAACCTCATACGATGCCCTTTCCTATTGTGGCCTTTACTGAATGTGGACTCCGGCTTTATAGCGACCTCGGTATTTTCCCATTTGATTATTGTATCCGGACTTAGGTTCCGTTTATTCTGTCTTTGTGTAATTGTTGTTGTCGTCCTTTATTTTCTCATTTGGAGTTATAGGATGTGTTGGGCAGGTTTGTTTCAGGTTGGTTGGGTTCGTAAACCAAGTGTTGCTGTCCAGTTTTTGGGTTGGTCGCTCGAGCCAGGGTTTGGTCGCTCGAGCGAGGTTTGTTTTTGTGTCTTCTGGCTCGATCCAAATTTTCTTCGCTCGAGCGAGCGATTGCGTTTAGTATAGACCTGAAGCATTGCATTCTTGGCTCGAGCGAGATTTTCTTCGCTCGAGCGAGAATTTCTTGTGTCTGGTCGCTCGAGCGACCAAGTCTTCGCTCGAGCGAGACTGTCCAGTTTTAATAGACAGCAGCGGGTTTTTGATCAGTTTTTCATCCTCTTCTAGTTTCCAAACCCTAGGTCCGACTCCTCTCTCTCTAAACTCATCTTCTCTCTAGGTTTTCATCTACTTCTAGTGTGAATCTATCTTAAGTTCTTTGTAAGAAAGATAGAGAGCGGCTTGGGCTTCATTCTAATCTGAAAAATAGTGGATTTGGAGCACTTGGATTTTGGGTCATCTTCTCCATTTGTGTTCTTCGTTTGAGGTAGGGATTCTCCTTGTTCTTTTTCAATACTTCGTCTATAGATAGACATGTGGTAATTTTTGTATTGCATGAAAATTGTATCATGTTGGATTTTTGTATAAATTCATGAGGTTGAACTTCGGGTTAGTTGTTGGATTTAGATCTATTATCATTAGATGTGTTTTGGGGCTAATTGGATGTTAATTAGCATGTTGTTGTTGTAAGGAGAGGAAACCCTAATATTTATTTGGTTTAATAACTCAATAGAGGGGTTTTGATCATTGGGTAAATACTTGGGTATTTTGGGTTTTGAATGAAGCCATTGTTGTTTGTTGTAGATGATTGAACCTTTTTATCAATATTGGGAGAAGGGGAGGGAAATCCTATTTTAGTGATTATAATTTAATTTGTATAATTAAATTGGAATGGCTTGGAGATGAATGTAGTAGATTAAAATGAGCTTTGGCTTTATTGTCCTTGGATTTGATTTTGTGAAAAACAAAAGGAATAAAACCGGTTTGAAAAATAAAGAGAGTTGGTTTTGTGAAATGGGAAAGGTACTTTGAAATGAGTATGAATGTTGGATTGTTGTATCTTATACTACCATATGTTAGTATTGGTGATGAATTGATGATCTCATGATATTTGGGTCTGTTAATAGATGTACAATATACATGCATCTAGAGGTTTTGTCCTTGGTCATCGGTGGAGGATGACGTGGTCGTGTTGTATTGTCGTGTATGCACTATACCATTGTTGATTGAACATCTTATGTGATGAAATATTGAGATGCATTATATTCGCATACTTGTTAGGGAGGAGAGAGGGGTTGTACTCCAGTGTGTGTGAGAAGATAGGGGATGTACTCCACACATTTATGTGTTCATATATTTTAACACATGGTTTGTATTTGGATAGTTTATGTATATATGTTATACATGTTGGATATGCCTTGTTGCATGGTTGCTGTTGGCGTTATATGCCGCGCTTATAATCAAAGGTACCGTTACCTTCCAGCTAGCGCCTGGAGAACTGTATGCGCTAATAATAGAAGGCACCATACCCTTCCAGCTAGCGCCTGGTAAACTGGTATTTTGGCTTACTAAGCGCATAGCTAGTTGAGCAAAGTGGAATTGTTGTGGTTTAGTTGGAACTGAAAATATCATAGATTTGATTGGTTCCAGTTCGGAGAACCGAGTTACTCCATTGATTGATTGTATACATGTGGGTGGGTTGTAAATCCATTTTTTTTACAAGGTTATGCATGTATAGGTATGATAGTAGTGGAAATGAACCAAAATGTCTTTTTTTTTTGTATTATGCAATAAAGGAGGTTAATGTTTGGACTAGAAGCCTGAACAAATACTTAGGATCATATAGAGAATGAGGACAAATTGAAACAAAAATGTGTTCTAATTTTTGCTTGATTTTAGTTTCACTAATTTTGAACTCAATTGGAAAAAAATAAATAAATTACAACTTCCCTTCTTGTTCTACTAAATTGGTAGGAATATTTCTGAACTGAAATGTATAATGAATCTTTATATCTTTCATAAATTTGTGTCCTATTTTAATGTTACTCAAGTGAGATTAAGAGAGTGGACCTCTAAGGCCAAGACATTAATGTTAATCTTTGTGGCAGGGAATGATCAATGAAGATGAAGTGGAATCCTTTAATTTGCCTTTGTATACTGCCTCTGCCAAAGAGATGACAAAGCTAATGGAAAGAAATGGGTGTTTCAGCATAGAGAGAATGGAGGTAAGTAATATCAGGCCAAAGAATGATGGATCACCTAATTTGCCAGCAATACTAATGCACTATAGAGTTGGCTTGGAAGGAATTTTCACCAAACACTTTGGGAGTAAGATCTTCAATGAATTGCTTGAACGTTGTGGAAATGTGAGATTTTGATTTAAACGATGTTTTAGTTTGTTTTCCTTGTTGACAAGCACTACAAAGATGATCTTTTTCAAATTTAATTTTTGGAAGTCCAATGACCAAATCTTTTCTCAAAAGTTTAGCAATTAAATCCATATGAGCATGACCAAGTCTTCTATGTCATAACCAACTATTTTCATTATTAACATATAGACATTTAACATCACTAGCATAGAGATCATTGAGATGAAAAACATAAACATTACCATGATGATTATCAACGAATAAAGCTTTATGATCATTTGTGCTCTCAATTGTGCAATGTGATTTATCAAAAATAACTCGATTACTTTTATCACATAATTGACTAATACTAAGTAGATTATGCTTAAGTCTATCAACAAGTAAAATATTTTCAATAGAAGGGTTAGGAGAAATACCGATGCTACCAATATTGATGATTTTTCCTTTCTTGTTGTCTCCAAGTAACAAAGCCTCCATCTTTGGATGACAGTGTAGTAAAGAAGGATTTGTCTCCAATCATGTGTCTGGAACATCCACTATCAAGATACCACTTTCCTTCTTTAGCTTTGGACTTAAAGCAAACCTACAAGATGACAATCAAGTGTTGATTTTTGGTGCCCATAGTTTCTTGGGTCCTTCTTGGTTAGTTTTGTTAGATCCTTTAACAATCCAAATCTTTTTAATTCTCATGTTTATATTATTTTTGAATGGACAAAAAGATATATAATGGCCTTTCTTTCTACAATAATAACAAGTAATATGAGGATGAGTCATAAGAGGTGCCTTTTCAAAAATTGTATTGAGATTCTTTTATTTTTTAATAGGGTCATATCTAATGCCCGCTTTATCGAAAACACATCTTTGATTTCCAAGAAGTGTATTGAGATTATTTCTACCTTTTACAAAATTTTCAAGTGTTTTTGTTAAATCATCAATATTATTTTTTAAAGTAGTTTTCTCATTAGAGATAGTATCAAAATCATTTTTCAAAACAATTTTTTCTTTCTTTAATTCTTCTACATTAATAGATAAAGATGTAACAGATTTCTTCAACACATTATTTTTGGCACAAACTTTTCTAAATTCATCTTGTAGTTCATGGAATGCACTTTGAAGTTCTTCATAAAGAGTAGTTACCTCATCTTGAGTAGAGTCTTCATCTTCAAGAGCCATGAGACATAAGTTGGCTACTTCATTTTCAATTTCATCACTTGAGCTTTCGTCTTCACTTTCTCCCCAAGCTGCTACCATGGCCTTTTTGTTTCTTTTGTAGTCTTTTCCATGATTCTTCATTTTTGGACAATCCATTTTCATATGTCTAGGATTTTGCACTCATAGCAAATAATAGGCTCTTTCTTGTTATCTTTGTTGTACTCTTTCTTGAAAGGTCTTCTTCCTCTATAATTGTTTTTCTTGAAGTGCTTTTTGAGATTTCTACTAAACATGGCATACCTTTCATCCTCATTGGAGTTTTCATGTTCTTCTTCATTTGATGAAGCTTTGAATGCAATTCCACTTTTCTTTTTGTTTTTAACATTCTCATGTCCTTTCATGGTGATCTCATGAGTCATAAGGGAACCCATAAGCTCATCCAATCTAAGTGTGGAAAGATTTTTGGCTTCTATAATAGCCGCGACCTTTGCTTCCCAATTCTTTGGTAAACACCTAAGAATTTTTCTTACCAACTCACTATTAGTATAAGTTTTGTCAAGAGATTTCAAAGAGTTTACAATTTCAGTAAATCTAGTAAACATACTTGAAATAGATTCATCAGAGTTCATTTTAAATAATTGATAACTATGAACAAGTATATCAATACAAGATTCCTTCACTTGGTTTATACCTTCATACGTTACCTCAAGTTTTTTCCAAATTTCTTTTGTTAAATCACAACTTGAAATTCTATTATACTCCTTAGAGTCTAATCCACAAACAAGGGTGAGTTTGGCTTTAGCATTGGCTTGCAATAATTTATGATCCATCTCATTACATTCATCTTCAGTTTTAGGTACACTAATATTGTCTACTAATTTGATAGGGATTTTTGAACCTTTGGTGACAATAATCCACATGGCATAATCAGTGGCTTGTAGGTATAGGGTTTTCTTATCCTTCCAATGACTATAGTTGTTTTCGTCAAACAATGGTGGCCTATTTGTGGCTTGTCCTTCAGCTAAGGTTGCCAAGGATCGAAACTCCCAGATGGTTAAATCTAAAACAAGAATCTAGGCTCTGTTACCAATTGTTACCCAAAAGACAACCCAAGAAGGAGGAGAATTAGGTTTTTACAAATAAAAATAATAATACCCTAATAAAAATTATGACCAGCACAATAGATAAATATAGTTAATGAAATAAAAATAATTAAAACAAGTGTTCTAACAACTATGTCACTTAATGATTTTAGCACAGTGAAAATGTGAAATATAGCTATGGCAATTTAAATAAACTAAAGAGATAAGGGAGAGAGAGGCAAACAAATTTATAGTAGTTCGGTTTCAACTCGGCCTACGTCCACTTCTCAAGCTTCACTTGAGATTTTTCACTATACTCTAGCTTCACAGGATGCTAGTAACCTTTTCACAGATGGAGCAATCCCCCATAGATTTTACACAGACTTCCTAAGTCAAGAACACTGAGTGTACTACACTCTTACAAGGTTGAAAAGAATGTGTTTTTGCTTTCACAGAAAGGTACAAAAATTATCTCTTAAAGATAGATATAAAAATGAAGCTCTGGTTTTTCTGTAAACCTCACACAGGAAAGATGGGCTTAAAGCTATACGTCTCAGTGTATAATTAAGATGATGTAAACAAAAATTGAAGAACACTTCTCAGAGAATTTTTCAGAGAAAAGATTTGAGTGATTACAGATCAAAGAATATTTTTTGGTTTTTTTTTTTCGTTACTTGTTTACATTGGAGGCATTGGTATATATAATGAAACTTATAGTCGTTTATAACCGTTGTATTCATTTGAATTTATAACCGTTGTATTCATTTGAATATCTTCTACTCCATCATTACTAATTTGAATATCTTCCACTTGAATCTTTTGGCCTGCTGCTCTGCTGTGCTGTGCTGTTTGAACCTCTGATTTAATCAAATATTAAATACATTCTAGCAACATTTAGGATAAAAGTTTTAGGTAAGAAATAATGGGACAAAATAAAAGTTGATTTTATTTTTCTCTTTCAAATAAATTAAAACATAAAATCATAAAAATAAATGTTGATTCTATTTTTCTCTTTTAAATAAATCATCAAAAATAAATTTTGATTCTATTTTTCTCTTCCAAATAAATTAAAAATATAATTAAGTAAATCATCAAAATAAATAAGTCTAACACTTTAGTTTTATTTGTTAATCCAACTAGCTGATGCATACTTATTTTTGTTTGTTAAATTTTGATGAGTCAAACTTGTTCACAGACATAGAACTTTACATTTTTATAATGTTCAAACACAGGTCTGAACATGTACATATTATTCGGTAACACAAGTCCGAACATGTGTAATTTGTTTGACAATATGGCGGTAAAGAGATCAACGACAGAAAGAGGTCAATGGCGGAGGAAGTTGGCTGTGAGAGATAGCTTATGATAGAGATCGATAGCAGAAATAGATTGATGGCGAAGCTCTGTCAATGGTGAGAGGAAGCTTGAGTTCAACGGTGAGAGTTCAATAGTTGACTATGAGAGGAAACTTGAGTTCAATGATGAGAGTTTAATAGTTAAGGGTTTTGGGAGATGAAAGGTATTTAAGGGAGTGTGCATTTTGGTGGGTGTGATATTTTTAGAAGGATATTTTTGATATTATTTGAGGGATTCTTAGAAATTTGTAGGGTTTTGAATTTTGTTGGTGGTGTCCGAAAAAAATAGATGATTCAAAGTATTAATTGGGATGCTAATAGCAACACTCTTAAAAAATTATTTTGTTCTCAAATTTTTAATTTTAAAATCTTAATTTGTTATTGCTGACACCATAATTTTAACAATTTTAAAATAAAAATAAAAATAATAATCAATATTAAATAATAAACAAATAAAGATAAATAAAAATAAACAAATAAATACAAAAGAAAATTGGTGATAAATCCAATTTAGAGAATGTATAAGGCATTAGATCCAGTGCATATTTTTTGTTGGAGAGAGGTTCACATTTTGTGAAATAGTTTGATGAGAAATCTTTTAGGATATTTTGTTTCCAATTTTACACCTTGACTTTTTTTTTTATTTGTTTGACTTTTTATTGATTATCTATTCAAATTTTTTCCTATCTGTTCAATTTTTTTTACCCTGTCTATTTATTTTTTTTAACCTTTTCAATTCAAATTTCCCTTATCTGTTTAAATATTTGTCTAAATAAAATTCTATCTATGCAATTTTTTGTCAATCTATCCAATTTTTTGTATATCTGTTCAATTTTCCACCCTGTTTGAATGTATTTATTATTTGCTCTGTTGAAAATCAATTGTAACAGATCTGTTGAAAACAAATATGTTCTATCTATTCAAAATTCAACTTTGGATTTCAACATAGATTTAGATTTCAAATCCAACACAAATTTGGATTGCAAATTCATCATCATCATCAACAACAATAACTACCAAAAAAATAAAAAATAAATTTGAACAGATAAAATTCAAAGCACAAAACAAAACATAACAGATAAAATCTTATTTTACAACAAAACAACAAAACAAAACAAATCAAAACACAAAAACAAATAAAATCACAAATACAGATCTAACACAGAAAAAGAAAAGAAAAAAAAAATGTTAACACAAATCCAACACAGATCATCATAAAACACAAAAACAACTATACTCACTCTATTAGGGCATCTCCAATGACGTATCCAATTTTTCACTAAATTTGAGTAAAAGATCCATTTGATATCAAGTGCTCCACTGAAGGTTTTTGAAGCTTCATCAAAACATTAATCGATCGGGCGGACGATCAGGCAGATGTTCGACCAGTGCCAATTTTTCACAATTTTTTTCCTTGAGGTGGTCATTCGAGGGTTGATAGGGCGGATGTTCGGCGAGTGTAAATTTTTTACAAATTTTTGCCTTGAGGTGGTTATCCAGAGGACATCCAGTGGTGAAAGTCCAACGGCTATGAGTTGTGATTTGATGAAAGGTAGATCGATCCTCTATCTGATGAAAGATTTGATGAAAGATTTGGTAAACCATTAGAACAGCAAAAAGTATGTTTTTTCATCAAAGATGGTGTTATATGCTTTATATATATATATGTATATATATAATAGATAATCACAAATACAAAGCACTTTGAGCCCTCCAAGTTCAACAAAAGAAACAACCATTACTAGTATTCAAACCATGGTGTGTATATAAAATATATGAACTAAGGGCATCTCCAATGGTTTGCCAAATATTTCATCAAATCTGAGTAAAAATATGACGAATTCCTCTATTTGATATCAACTGCTCCAACGGTGAACTACTGTAGCTAGCAACAAAACATAGGTTGTCCAGGGAGATGACCGGCCAATCATCCAGCCGGTCGACCGGCAACATCAAATGAAATTTTTTCCCCTCAATTTATGTTTCCCTCAATTCCTTTGCCATTACTTTTTCCCTCTATTAAATATTTTCCATTTCTTTTTGCTCCATTAATTATTTCTCCAAAAAACATATATAAACAAATCAAACCATGTACTATATAAACCAAACAAACAACGTTGTATCTGAAACCAACTATGACTGAAAAATGGAGCATAATGACTAGCTCAACTTCTTATTTGTTCACTGATTTTTTATCCTCTTCTTCTTCCTCATCCTCTGATGATGAAACTGATGATGAAAAAATTGTTGCACTTCTAGGTCTTTATGAGATAAATAATGCTAGTATGATATATATTTTGAGAGCAAGTGATCAATCAAAGAAAAGAGGTGGTTCTGTTGCAGGACTGTAGCCCGACTTTTTTGCCCTTCCTTTCGGAAGTCGAAATAAGCCCTATAGTTCGGACTCCTGCGATTTTGAATCTAATCTCACAAGTGCAATGCGAAATGGATAATCACTAAAGAGTCCAAAACCGGCAAATCTTTTGGAAAATTGATTTTGAATCAAATTTCCAAAAATGGACTACTTTGCCAGATACAGAGTCACCATCTAAATATGGGAAAATTTAGGAAACCCATGACTTGTGCCAAAGGCCACGTGTCCGTCATCACCAAGATTGTCTTGGCTCGAGAACTTGGGTACGAGAGGGGAAGGTCATGAATTGAGCACCCACTCTCGCCCAATCAAAGATCGGACTCTACTAATTATGATATGAATCTGATGTACATTATATGCTCTTGTTCCAATTTATTGGGCTAGCATTACTATGTGATGTGCACTCACAAGTATAGACTAAATTTGCAAGAATTGGAATACTTGATTCATGTTTGTTTTTGAAAATTGTTTTAAAATACGTACCACTTGAAAAAGTGATCGCATATGAACATTTTACTCAAATTATGCCAATTCAAGCAATTAGCCTTCATCCACAAGCATTCAAGACAATTTATCATTTAAGCGCTTAGCCTCATGGCAAGCATGCTAAACATGATAACAATTACACACATGCGATGCATGATCCTAACTATGCGATATGGCTAATGCAACACATACAATATGCAATTATTAGGCTCGACTACTAATATGTCATGTGAATCAATGAAATAGTATGTGGTGTAAGCACGTATTCAAATAAGCGTTTAAACTAACAATGCAAGTTAGAATGATGAACCGAGCCTCGGTGCATGCAATACAACGGATGCAAGCATGAGTAATGCTAAACAAAATGTGATGCTCCTAAATTAACCATCATAAGCTAGTAAATAAAAGGGAGAAAGACATGGGGTTGGAAGACATACACATTATTACATTGCACTCTCACGAAGGAGAGTCCGAATGAATAGACTAATTAACTAACTAATTAAAGCTAAGCTAATTATTACAAAACAAATGAAAATAGCTAAACTACTTAACTAATTATTACAACAAATGAATTAACTATTCTAGTTTAACTAAAATAATTACAAAACTGAATCGAATAACTATTTAACTAACTAATTAATTACAACACCTTACAAAAATTAACTAGCTACAACTAATTAATTACAACAAATATCTAAACTAAATATTTAAACTTAAACATGCTCCGTATGCAAGGAATGCTTATGCACATGCTCAGTTTCTACCCGAAAAGTCACTGTTTTGCTTCCAGAAGGCCTCTGTTGCACCATAGAACACTAACACCTTTGTCCACTTCCAGAATAGCTCTGCTGTGCTTAAAGAACACACTGTTGAATTTCGCATCAGTGACCGGCCGACCAGTAGTAAGGGCCTGCCGGCCACCAGTGATAGTCGGCCGATCATCAAAGGTGGCCTGCCGGCCATGGAAAGTGACCTGCCAGCCACTGCTGCCCAGTTTATCTTGCTGCAACAGAGAACAAACAGAGCATGCACAGGGCATTCTCAAGGGTTTGTTTGCACAATTCACCCCTCATCTTCATGAACAAATCAAAGGAGTAGCAAGCTTGGTCCACAAACCCCCAATTCAAGCAATTTCATTGCATATGGCTTATGAACCAAAGTGTGCAATTTCAATAAATGTAACAAAATAAGCTCATATCTCCTCCCTTTCATGAATTGATCAAGGGAAGTGGTGACCCTGGAAACTTGAATCATTTCATCACTAATGAGTATGAAATGCCTCAAGCTTCCATGTGTTCAATTAACGTCCGATTGAACACAACCAAATTATTATCTTTCACCATTTTTAGCCTCAATTTTATTACTCCATTTTAGATTACCATCAATTCTTTAATTCATTAAGTCCAATGGTTTAAGTCCTCTAAATGGAATGAAGTACCAAACCAAGAGTTAACTTAAGACATGAAAGAGATGTCATGCTGTTGATAATGAACCCCTAAAAGGGATTAAACCATTAAGCATGATAACCTCAATCTCATGCTTAAAAGAACAATAGGCTTGAAACAACTCTCAAAGAAAAACAAAAGCCAAGAAATGAGGGAGGTTGTAGAGATTATTAGTGTTGAAAATAAGTGAGAAAAGTATAAATAAATGCTATCAACTCAAATAAGATGGTGTCTAAGGCCTAAAATACCAAGCTCATGAGGACAATTACACTATAAGCATGCAAAACAAAACTCAAATGCAACTATCAACCAAAAATAGTGCTAAAACAACCTAAAATAGTCCTAAAACATGCTGGAATTGAGATAAAAAAAAGCTAGATTAATATGCTAAACCATGGCACAAGCTAGACTAGTAAGCAAGACACAAGGAGGGGAGGCTAACCCCTCCAAATTTGGACTTCAAAACATGTTTCTAGCCATTGAAATAACTTTAAAAATCAGTGTTTAAAAGCTCAAGAAAAGATAGTAAACGGGTGGGAAACATAAGGGCAAAAGCCTCCAAAATAAGGTACAAAGAAGGGTGGATCACCCCTCAACCTTTAATGGCTTTAGAACCTAAGTTTTAGTCCAAAATTATAGAAGTTTTACAGCCCAAAAATAGTAGAAAAACAGCAAGAATAATAGCTAATAAAACAAAGTAACAAGTAAAGCCTTATACCTCTTGAAGAGAAGACCAATTCTAGGCAACAAATCAAGGCAACGCACCCTTTAAGAGCTCAAACTAAGCTCAAAAGTACCTCAGTTCAAAAATGAGAAGATTTGGTTAAGGGTGTATAGGTAAAGGTTAAGGATTTGGAGGCTAAAGTGTAGGAATTTGGTAGAGAGAGAGGAAAAATTTTGATCTAAAATTTTTCTAACCTTGAAAAATGAGAGAGAGGCCTCCTATAAATAGAAAATAGTCCCTTAGTCGAAAATATCTATATAGGGACAGCTGGAGCTTTGTGGAAATAGCTGCCAAAAATATCTGGGTTTTACACTAGTGGCCAGCTAGTGGCCGGTCGGCCAGAAGTGTGAATTGCTAGCTGGCCATCTTCCGGCCACCTGTCGGCCACCAAAAATTTACTTCCAGGCCCAAATTCAAACGGGCATATCTCCTGTATCCGGACTTTGTTTTAGGTCATTCTTGAGTCTAAATTGAGGCCCGAAAGTCTACTTTCCAATGGTGGTGGCCTCACATCTAAATTCTAAGTGTACAAAGAGATATGCTTATTTTAGTGAAGGTTGCTCAGTTTTGTTTTAATCGGATTGATGCCTAACTTCAAATAGCCATATCTCCCTCATCCGGACTTGGCTTTAGAAAATGCTTAAGTCTAAAATGAAGCCTCAGAAGTCCACTTTCCAATGGTGGTGGCCTTACAGCTAAAGTCTAAGTGTACAAAGCGATAGGCCTAATTTAGTGAAGGCTACTCAATTCTCTCTTAATGGTTTCATGCCCAACTTCGTCCCTAACTAGTTTTCTTCCCTTCCCTCCTATTTTCTTCAACTCCAAACCTCTAAATAAGATGTTTTCAAAGAGTTCACCTCACTTTCATTTATCTCCACTTTGTTCTTACTCGATTTACTGAAAAGTGCAATATTTTAAACGAAATGTGAGCCTCGGAACATCATAGAAATATTTTCAAAAATATTTTGAAAGAGAGGGTTTTGAGGTCTAAAATAATTTTGGTCAAAATAGTTTTGGTCCAAAATAGGGTGTAAGGTTGGGATTTAGAAGCTCTTCTTGCTGAAGAAATCGAACGTTTACACAACACAACTTTCATCATCGAGTGATCAATTAGTGGCGCCCAATACTTAAGGGCGGTTAAAAATGGGGTGTCTACAAGGACATAAATACATATGTTGGCGATATAAGGAAGGGTCATGATCAATTATTTACGGATTATGTTGCGGCAAATCTAGTTTATTCACCTGCAACATTTTAGAGACATTTTAGAACGCATTGTCATCTGTATCTGTGAATTTTGAATGCCATTAAAGCACACGATACATATTTTGTTCAAAAAAAGATGCAGCTCATATCCTCAGATTGTCTCCACTACAAAAGATAACTTCAGTAATTAGAATGCTCTCATATGGAGTGATAGCAGATATAGTTGATGATTATGTGCGAATTGGGAAAAGTACGACAATTGAAAGTTTGAAACACTTTTGCAATTCAATAATCAAAATCTTTAGGCCTAAATATCGTAGATCTCCAACAACAACTGATATTTCTAGATTACTTGCTATTGGAGAGGTTCGTCGATTTTTGGGTATGTCAGGAAGTTTAGATTGCATGCATTGGGAGTGAAAAAATTGTCCAATGGCATGACAAGGTCAATACATAGGCCATCAGAAAAAGCTAACTATCATTCTTGAAATAGTAGCTTCTTATGACTTGTAGATAAAAGAAGAAAATGAAATTTTGAAATCAAAAGAATCTTCTATTTTAAAAAAGGAACTAAATGATTTAAAAAATGAAAATGATTTTTTTTTTTAAAAAGAGAAAATTACTTTGAATAAAAATATAGAAGATTTGAATAATACTCTTTCAAAATTTACTCAAGGAAGAGACACGTTGGATGAAATTCTTAAAAGTCAAAATCGTACATTTGGAAAAGATCGAATTGGATATAAACTTTTTTCAAAAGAAAAAAACTTTCAACAATGGTTTTATTTATGCTTCTTCTAGACACTCACATCTTACGTGTCATTTTTGTGATAAAAAAGATCATATTTCTCCGTCATGTCCTATTAAAAGAAATCATTTTGCTAAAATAAAAAAGTGGTGGGTTCCTAAAGATATTTCAATTTTGTTGAATTCGAACTTTTAAGGACCCAAGAAAATATGGGTACTCGTAGAAAAATTAAATTTTTGTAGGTATGCTTAAGACGAAATCTAGTAATGATAGATGGTATCTCGACGGTACATGCTCAACATGCATGATCGGAAATAAAGCTATGTTCGTCACACTTCAATCAAAGGATGGCTGATATGTATATAGCGACTTCGGTTTTGACCTGACCCATTTGATATTCCAGACTCAGGTTTTATGGTTTCTGAATGTTGTTCATTGTCATTTCCCCCTTATTCTTACTTGAGTTTGGCTATGGGATTGTTGTGGTTGTGTTTGGGACAAGTTGGTTGTTTAGTTTCCAAGCTCTTGTTGCCCAAAATTTTGTTCATCCGTTCGAGCGGCACTTCTTGTGCTCGAGCGGGCTTTGTAAACTCTCAGTACTTTTGTAGGTCTGCAAAACTACTGAGAGAGTGTAATCTACGCTTGAGCGGTCCTTTCTGCGCTCGAGCGGGTTTAGCTCGAGCGGCTATTATTGCGCTTGAGCGATTGGTCTTTTGTCTGTAAAACTACTAGGAGGGTGCATTCTGCACTCGAGCTTCACTTCTTGTACTTAAGGGAAAGACTAACTTCAAATAGCCATATCTCCCTCATCCGGATTTGGCTTTAGAAAATGCTTAAGTCTAAAATGAAGCCTCAGAAGTCCACTTTCCAATGGTGGTAGCCTTACAGCTAAAGTCTAAGTGTACAAAGCGATAGGCCTAATTTAATGAAGGCTACTCAATTCTCTCTTAATGGTTTCATGCCCAACTTCGTCCCTAACTAGTTTTCTTCCCTTCCCTCCTATTTTCTTCAACTCCAAACCTCTAAATAAGATGTTTTCAAAGAGTTCACCTCACTTTCATTTATCTCCACTTTGTTCTTACTCGATTTACTGAAAAGTGCAATATTTTAAACGAAATGTGAGCCTCGGAACATCATAGAAATATTTTCAAAAATATTTTGAAAGAGAGGGTTTTGAAGTCTAAAATAATTTTGGTCAAAATAGTTTTGGTCCAAAATAGGGTGTAAGGTTGGGATTTAGAAGCTCTTCTTGCTAAAGAAATCAGCCAGGTCTCCGCTCGAGCTTCCAACTCCCCGCTCGAGCGGCACTCACACAATCCCGCTCGAGCGGCCAATCCCACGCTCGAGCGTCCAACACTGCACAGGAAATACTGGATGGGTGCAATTCCCGCTCGAGCGACAGGCCAAAAATCTGGGCAACTAGTTTTGGTTTCTAAACTCAACCAACCTGTAACAATCCCGCTCAACACATCCTATAACTCAAATACAAAGTAAGAAAGGATGTAAACAAGATAATAAACAACTACCAACATCCACGGACACATGTCCGGATCGCTATACAACAAGGGTAAATCCGGGATCGCTATAGGAGAATAACCATAATTATTGTAGAAATTGAATGAGGATTGGGCAAATTGAAACTAATCTCTTAGCCGTTATCATTGAATATGATTATGATATGTATACATTGTATATGTATGATGTTTGGGAGGAGAAAGGGGATGTACTCCATGTTTGAGAGAAGAAAGGGAATAGACTCCATTAAACTAAGTTGTTCTGTGTGTCTAGGGTGAAAGTCCCAAAAATCGCGCGTATACATGGGTACCGATTCCTGCGGACGAAATTTCCATAAAATGGCAAACGGATGTATTTGTATTATAATTATATTGGTTGGAGACTTGTGAGGTGTATCCTCTGTTTGATTGATTAAATGAAGTGGGTATAACTAATGAACTAAGATGAAATGAATTGAGAGGTAAGTTTGGCATAACTTGGTTTTGGAAAAGAGTTGTAAAAGATTTTTTCATTGGACATTGAACATGTGAATATTAATTATATCTTTCTTAAGATTCATATATTGTGATAGATTGTCTTTACTGGGCTTTGGCTCACCTTATTTAGGAAAAATCAGTTTCAAGTGTTGGGGACATGCCTCCGCCATGACAATAACTGGGGAGGAATTGGAGCCGAAAGCTTCTTTTGTTTATTATGTTATCGTTTTGATATAAGACAAGGGCTTTATTTGTATTGGATTTGTATCTACTTTGTTGTAACCAGGCACAGCCTTGGAAAGATGTAAGCTTTTAGGGCATATGAATATTTGTTTAACTTTCATTTCTTATTGCTACCTGTAACACATGCTGTAGATTTAGGATGAATCATTTATGAATATATAGGGCATGTGTCACCTTTTGTAAGTTAACTCTGATTAATGAAAATCCATTATTTTGTTTATGTCATCTTGTATTAGTCATTTATAGATGAATTATTGTAATTATTTTGGGGGCGTTACAATGTAACCTTCGACGACAATAGCAATGGAAAAATCATTGGTGTAAGTAGTATTGGTAAAAATCCTTCTCCTATTATAGAAAATGTTTTAATTGTTGAAGGTTTAAAACATAACTTGTTTAGCATTAGTCAATTATGTGATAAATGTGATAGAGTTATTTTTGAACAAACTCACTGCACATTTGAGAACACCAAAGATAATAAAACGTTATTTGTACGACATAGATATGAGAATATATATGTGTTTGATTTGTATAACTTGTCTTCTCATTTTGATGTTAAATGTTTATCTGCAATAAATGAAACTGGTTAGTTATGACATAGAAGATTAGGACATGCTAATATAGATTTAATTTCAAAACTTTTAAAAAATGAGTTAGTCATTGGTTTGCCTAAAATTAGTTTTGAAAAAGACAAACTTTGTGATGCATGCCAACTTGGAAAACAAACTAGAATTTCTTTTAAATCCAAAATATTTTTTCAACTACTAGACCGCTTTAACTTTTGCATATTGATTTATTCGAACCATCTAGAACATTAAGTTTATGAGGAAAATCGTCTACTCTTGTTTGTGTTGATGATTATACTAGATATACATGGGTATTATGTTTAGCACACAAAAATGAAACTTTTTATAATTTCTCAAAACTATATAAAAGAATTCAAAATGAAAAAAAATCTTAATATTTGTAGTATTAGAATTGATCATGGTAGAAAATTTAAAAATGATAATTTTATTATGTTTTGTGATGACTTAGAAATAGATCATAATTTCTCAACCCCTAGGACTCCTCAACAAAACGGTGTGGTTAAAAGGACAAATAGAACTCTTGAAGAAATGGTCTGTACTGTGCTTTGTGAGAATAATTTACCTAGATATTTTTGGGCTGAAGCCGTTTACACTGCATGTTATTTTGTAAATCGTGCCATGATTAGACATATTCTTAAGAAAATCCCTTATGAACTTTGAAAAAGTAGAAAACCTAATATTTAGTCACTTGCGTGCTTTTGGTTGTAAATGTTTTGTATTGAATAACAATAAAGATAACTTAGAAAAATTTGATACTAAATTGGATGAAGTTGTATTTCTTGGTTATTCAAATTCTAGTAAAGCTCATAGAGTATTCAATAAAAGAACTTTACTTATTGAAGAATCTGTATAAGTTATCTTTGATGAATCTAACAACGTTGTTTCCAAGAATATTGATGATACTGCAGAAACACATCCAAGAATGGAGAGCATTTACATAACAAATGAAGAAATTCCATCTCTTGAACAAAAAGAAGAAATCACAATGAAAAATCTTCAAGAAGAATATGCTCATCTAGAAAACGAATCAAATCTACCAAAGGAATTAAAGTATGGTCATGGCCACCCTAAAGACTTTATCATAGGAGATGCAGCGGAAGGGTATAAAAACTCGTTTCTCTATTAGAAATGTTTGTGGTAATTTAGCATTTGTTTCACAAATTGAACCAAAATCATTTTTAGAAGCTGAAAATGATAAAAACTAGATTTTGGCAATGTAAGAAGAATTAAATCAATATGAAAGAAATGAAGTTTGGTTTTTGACCCCTCGACCTAAGGATCATCCCGTAATTGGTACAAAATGGGTTTTTCGAAATAAAATGGATGAATCCGGAGTTGTTACTAGAAACAAAACTAGATTGGTAGCCCAAGATGGCATTGATTTTGATAAAATTTTGCACTGGTTGCTAGACTTGAAGCTATTAGAATGCTAATTGTTTTTGCATGTTTTAAAGATTTTAAATTATATCAAATGGATGTTAAAAGTACTTTTGCATGTTTTAAAGATTTCGGAGGAAGTCTATGTTGAACAACCTCTCGGTTTTGAAAATTATAACTACCTGAATCATGTTTTCAAACTTTCAAAAGCTTTATATGGTTTAAAACAAGCTCCTGGAGCTTGGTATGAAAGATTGAGTACTTTTCTACTTGACAATGGTTTTTCTCGAGGAAAAATAGATATAACTCTTTTTTATAAAAACCAAAAAGGAAGATATGCTACTTGTTCAAACTTATGTTGGTGATATTATTTTCGGTGCTACTATTGAAAATTTGTGCGAAGAGTTTGCTAAAGATATGCATGGTGGATTTGAAATAAGTATGATGAGGGAGTTAAATTACTTCCTTGGTCTACAAATTAAACAAACCAATGATGAGATCCATTTAAATCAAACGAAATATATCAAGGATCTACTCAAAAGGTTTGAAATTGAATCGTCAAAACCTGCAACAACTTCAATGAGTACATCAATAAAAATCAACAAAGATAAGCAAGGTAAACCTGTAGATGAAAAGAAATATCGAGGTATGATTGGTTCCTTACTCTATCTTATTGCAAGTAGACCTGATATAATGTTTAGTGTTTATATATGTGCACGTTTTCAATTTGCACCGAAAGAGTCACATATCACCATAGTCAAACAAATATTCAGATATCTTGTTGGCACTTTAAATTTGGGTTTATGGTATCTTAAGGGAACCACTTTTGAACTTTTTGGTTACTCAGATGCTGACTTTGCGGGATGTAGACTTGACCGAAAAGGCACTAGTGGCACTTGTCATTTTCTTGGACACTTTCTCACTTCTTAGTTTTGCAAAAAACAAAACTCAGTGGCTCTGTCAACTGTCGAAGCAGAATACATTGCCGCCACTGGATGTTGGGCACAATTACTTTGGATGAAACAACAACTTTAAGATTTTGGACTAAACTATAATCACATTTCTATAAAATGTGGCAACATAAATGCCATTAACCTTTCTAAAAATCCTATTCAGCACTTATGCACTAAACACATTGAAATAAGGCATCAATTTATTAGAGATCATGTACTCAAAGGTGACATTGAACTTGAGTTTGTGTCTACACATCATCAATTATCTGACATATTTACCAAGCCTCTTAATGAAAAACAATTTTGTTATATTTGAACTAAACTTGGTATGATGAATTCTCCCTTATAATAATTATATATAAAATAAAATAAAATAATTTTTTTTAATATTATAAACCCTCGGTTTCTCTCTCTACTCACCCATTCACCATTCCACTCTTGCTCTCGCTCTCTGCTTCTCTCTCTCTCTCTTTCTATCTCTCACCCATTCTTCGTCTCTCTTACTCTCGCTCTCTCTCACTTGTTCTCACTCTCACTCTCTATTTTTTTTCTTTCTCATCCACTCTCTCCGACACCATCTTCATCTCTACCATCATCCATCTAAATCCATCCTCGATCTTCTCTATGATCACCATCTTCATCAACCTAAATCCCTCACCGATCTACCAAAATCCATCTCAAAACTACATAAATCTATCACCGATCTACCAAGATTTATCTCCGATCTGCCAATCTTCACTGTCCTTTTCGATCCTCTCTATCGACGCAAATCTACATCATCATCACCAATTTTTACCATTGTCACCAATCTTCATCGTTGTTGACAAATTTTACATCCACCAACATCTTTTCCCTTATCAATATGTTAAAATTATTTTTGCACTTTATTATATTTCTTATGTGGTTGTATGTGGTACAAACTCTACTCTCTCTTATTAATAACAATTGCTTCTATCTAGTATGAAGAAATTATTTTTATTTGTATTTTCTCTTTTTATGCTAGTGCACTTGGTGTAGTTGTTTATGGCCTGATCTTAATAGGCCTTGCTTTTATAAATTGGTAGTCTGTTTCTTACAATTTATGTAATTTTTAGTACATTAATTTAGCGGGAGACTCGTATTATGTAATATTTTGAGATTAAAAAAATAAAAAAAATAAAAATAATCTTCAGGGGGATTTGTATATTCTTTGCATAATTTTAGAAGGAGTATATATAGTTATCAACTAATTTTTTTTTACTCCTTATCTGCATCCACAATTTTTTTTATAGCAAAGACATACAATTTTTTCAAAGAGAAATGCTTGCAATTTTATTTTAGAAGGAGAAAATAAGAGAAACACTTGCAATTTTATTTCAAAAGGGAAAAAATATAGCTAGATTACATGTAAGTTTTGAGAAGAATTCACAGATTTTTTGGTTTAACTTCTCTCAACAGCTTTTCATGAGCCTCATTTACATGTCTCTCTCTATTTCCAAATTCTGTGAGTCTTGGCATTATAACCGTTGCATAATATTGCACCGCATTCTCCAATTGAGAATTTTTCCTTTCTAGCTCTCTCTTCTCCTGTGTATTAAGAGTCATAGTGTTATTAATAGCATCGATATCATTCCGATTATCAAAAACAGTAGGACTCTCATTTACTAGAATAGTGTGCGAATGCACTATCAGTAACCTCTCATTTGCCTGCATTACAGGCACCTCATACATGTCAGAACCATTGATGACTAAGGTAAGGAATGACATGTTTACGGACATGTTTACACAGACCGTAAACAATTTTTTTTTCTCTAAGAACACTTGAAGATTTAGTATCTCTGCATATCATCTATGTCACTTTTTACACACTTCACCGATCCAATACTCGATGTATATCTGCTCAAATCTAGTTTGTTAACATTTTGGGCGCCGCTGCACCATTTTTCAGGAGATGCTACAAAATCTCCACAATGATCACGAAAAGACATAAAAACCATTATTATATTTTTGGCAAATCAGATTATTATATTTTTGGCAAATCTGATTTTTGTTTTGGTCAATGAAAATTTTATTCTCTCTAAAACCTTTCTATCTCCATATTTTATTTTCATGATGTCAAATGGGGAGAAAAATATGATTTTGAATTGTTGTGCATGTGCTTTAATTATATGTTACAGAGTTATCAAATATTTTGTTGATTTTAATTTTGTGTCAATTACATACTTGTATTGTCATCATCAAAAAGGGAGAGATTATTAATCGTGTTGTTTAACTTTGATGATGTCTCAACTATTATTGTGAATTTTTTAATATACATATATTATAATAATTTGACACAATATAAAATTGTCGTATATTTTTTTGTATATGTTACACTGAATTCAAAATTATTTTACATATATTATATAATATAAAATTAGAATTGCATCTTATATAAAATATATTAATTATATAAAGTGGCATGGCGGAGCGGTGCAATATATTTTTTACATCCTTTGCATATATATATATATAAAGAAAATGTTGCAAAGTTGCAGCACATTTCACATGTTGTAGTTTGAAATTGAAATGCTGAAGCTGCATATTCTATATAAATTAATTTTATATAAAGAAAAATGTGGACTTTGCAGGCACATTATTTTAACCCCATTTCTTTATATATTATATACAATATATATTACCACATGTTAGTAGGTTTGTTTGATTCAAACATCCAACCACAAATTTTGACAAAAGAAAAGGATGTTGTATGATGCAATTATTAAAAACAAATAGATGCCTCGTGATCTATCAAAGGAGCGTTTGCCTCTCCAACGGATATATTTTTCAATATAAATAGAAGTGTTTTGTATGGAGGAAAAAAAAAATAGAACTCGAAGAGAAAAAAATCTGTGCGCTCCAAAATTTTGAATGTATTGTATTCTGCTTTTAGATTTAAGTATAGTCTTTGTTCTTACACTTGTGAGAGAATTTTTGTAAAAGAGGGTTAAAGTATCTCTTATTTTTATTCATTATTTTGTGAGAAAATTTTGTAGGGGTGAGACATTTATTATTGAGTGAGGCTCAATAGATAAAAGTAAGAACTGTGTAAAATCCACAAGCTTGGTGAAACCTTGATGGTGTATTGATTCATTTTGATAGTGAAAAAATTCTCAAGGAGGTTCCTTGGGGAGTGGACGTAGGCCCAGAGTGCCGAACCACTATAAATCTCAGTGTTTGATTTTCTCTCCCTATCTCTCTTACTTTTATATTAATAATAATTGTTCTGTTTTTTTTAATTAAAATTTGAATATTGTGTTTATTATTTTATAATATTGCAAAAATTATTTTAATAACCCAATTCACTCCCCTCTTAGGTTGCCTATCTATGATAACAACTGGTTTAGACAATCTTTTATCCCTAAAGAGCAAAGAAGCAACATTTTGCAATGATGCAAGAGTCAGCAAGGAAGGATGTAGAGCGGGCATTCAAAGTGCTCCAATCCCGATTTGCAATTGTAGGTGGTCCAATACATTTTTGGGATCCCAAAATACTTGGTTACTTAATGAAGAGTTGCATTATATTGCATAATATGATTGTCGAAGATGAGAGAGATGAGCATCTTGATTCGATTATGAAATATCATCAACCAACTCACCAGTAGTAGTTTCGTGTACCAGTAACAATGATTTTGAATCATTTATGTCCCGTCATTTAGGTATTAGAGATAAGAATGCATATCATGCCCTCCGCAATGATTCAATATAACATATGTAGCATTTTCATGGTGAAAAGTAACTTCACCACGTGGATGAGATGATGAACTTTTGGTTGGATTTTTTGATTGGGTGGTGATTACGCAAGGAAGGCTGTCAGTGTTTATTGTTGCTCTTAAACTTGTACACACTTCATTTTTGTTGTTACTCAAATGCTGTCAGTGTTTGTTGTTGGTGCTAATCAACTTGTATACATCCGTTTTTGCTAGTATTATTGGTCCGTTAATTTTGTCAATATCTGATTTAGTGTTAATTTTCAATGTATTGATGTGATAATTTACTGATGTTGTAATTGAAATGTGAAATGTACTGTTAATATTACTGACTTTCAAATTGAAATGTGAAATGCACTGTTAATATTAAATTTATTGATGTCATGGAATCCAATTTACTATTAATATCATTTGAGTAATCTGTTGAACTGGAAAGCAAACTCAAATTTGTTCTTACTTTGATTTAGTTCATGGTACATTCTTTTTCACATGGTGATTACTACTGTCAAATAATTTGACTGTAGTATCTAAAATGCTCCATATTAATTAATAACAACTTTTGACCAAATTATAATTTATGGGAATTTTTTTTAATTATAAATTTTATCAAAGTCCTGGACTTTTGTGAGGCATCGAAGTGTGAATATTTATAGCGATCCCGGGTTTAGAGCATTGCATTTGCATATTGTGTGGGAGGAGATAGGGGATGTACTCCACGGTTTAGGGGAAGATAGGGGATATAGCGATCCCGGGTTTACCCTTGTTATACCGTGATCCGGACATGTGTCCGTGGATGTTGGTAGTTGTCTATTATCGTGTTTGCATCCTTTGTACCTTGTATATCGAGTTATAGGATGTGTTGGGCGGATTTGTTTCAGGTTGGTTGAGTTTAGAAACCAAAACTAGTTGCCCAGATTTTTGGCCTGTAAGCTCGAGCGGAAGTGTTGGCGCTCGAGCGTAGATTACACCCATTCAGTAATTGTTGTGCAGTGTTGTACGCTCGAGCGTAGGGTTGAGAGCTCGAGCGGAGGCCTGGTTCTGCAAAAATGCTGGGCGAGTGCATTTTGCGCTCGAGCGGGAGATTGGACGCTCGAGCGGAAGTCTGTGAGTGGACGCTCGAGCGGAGTGTTTTACGCTCGAGCGGAGACCTGGGTTAAAGTCCCGAATTTGTGACTCTTTAAATCACTTTTTCACTTTCTCTTCTCTCTCTTACTTTTCCAAAATCACCATTGTTGAGCCTCTCACTCTAGACTCTACCTTCTCTCTAGGTTTTGATCTAGTAGGAGTGATTTACTCACCTTTGGCCTTTACAAAAAAAGTTGTTGATCGTCGAGGGCTTCATTTTAATCTGAAAATCTCGGGTTTTGGAGCACGTTGGGTTTTGTCGTCTTCTCCTTTGGGACTCCGAATTTGAGGTAGGGATATCCTACTCCTCTCTATGGGTTTTGTCTTTAAATTTTGGTATTTTGAGATGTTGGGCTTGGTTTGGTAACTTTGTGAAAGATTGGGACTTTTGTGTAATTTTACAAAAGTTGGGGTTTTATTCATAATAAACCTAGGTGCATGTTTGGCATAGAGAAATGGAGTAAATGTAGAATCATTGATGAAAATGGGACCTAAGGGTTGAAATGTTAATTATGGATAATGACCTAATTATATTGTTTGATTAATTGGGATAATTAATTGTGCGAAATGAGGAAATGAAATGGAATTGTCGAGATTGGGAATGTATGGGGTTAAAGGGTATAGTTGAATTGTTTGTCACACACCGAAATGAAATGTTGATTGAATATCCATTGTGCATTTATTTTCTGTTTTGAAATAATTGCTTTGGGCTATCGGTGGAGGATAGTCGAGATTGTTGTAGACAATGCATGATGATTAGATTTACTAAAATTTCTACCAAATGTCTCACATGGGTGTTATACGTTATGTGTAGAGGAGGAGATGGGGGATGTACTCCGCGGTTTAGGGGAAGATAGGGGATGTACCTCTAAACCGGATAGTGTTGGGAGAAGATAGGGGATGAACTCCGTAGATACAGCTCATATGCTTGTCTAGAGAAATAAAGATAGAGCTTATATGCTTATCTTTGTGAAGTGTGGATATAGCTTATATGCTTATCTGTGGATATTGTGGTTATACATATCTGTTGTAGAATGTGGATATAGCTTATATGCTTATCTGTGGATATTTTTGTTATACATATCTGTCGAGAATGTGGGTAGTGCTTATATGCCTATCCGTTGAAAAAGGGAAAATGAAAAGTAATTTGGACTCATAAGTGTATGGCATAAATGTGTGATTTATGTGAATGTATCAGTGTTGGCCATCTATCAATTGCTAATGTTTTAGTCATTGTTCATGGTTGGTTTAGTGTATTTCTACTGGGCTGTGGCTCACCCTATATGGGAATATCATTTTCAGGTACAGGAAGCATGCCACCTCCAAGGACATAGCTTGGGAGGCTAGAGGCGGACATAATGTTGTCGTTTTACTTTTTGATGTATTACATGTAAATACAAGCCAAGTGGTTGTTGGTGCTAATCAACTTGTATACATCCGTTTTTGCTAGTATTATTGGTCCGTTAATTTTGTCAATATCTGATTTAGTGTTAATTTTCAATGTATTGATGTGATAATTTACTGATGTTGTAATTGAAATGTGAAATGTACTGTTAATATTACTGACTTTCTAATTGAAATGTGAAATGCACTGTTAATATTAAATTTATTGATGTCATGGAATCCAATTTACTATTAATATCATTTGAGTAATCTGTTGAAATGGAAAGCAAACTCAAATTTGTTCTTACTTTGATTTAGTTCATGGTACATTTTTTTTTCCACATGGTGATTACTACTGTCAAATAATTTGACAGTAGTATCTAAAATGCTCCATATTAATTAAGAACAACTTTTGACCCAATTATAATTTATGGGAATTTTTTTTAATTATAAATTTCATCAAAGTCCTGGACTTTTGTGAGGCATCGAAGTGTGAATATTTATTTTGCATGACTTTTAAAAGCCTGTAAACTTCATCATCTTCATGAATGCATCATTTACACATACAACCATCAAACTGCTTCATTATACAAATTGAACCACCTCATTACTTCCCTCCACCACCTACCTCATTTAAAATGTGCATGTAAAATGGACTGTATATGTTCACAAAGCTCATATCCGTGAATTTCATAAAGAGTTGAAGGAAGTGTGCATCATTTTGAGAAGAAGAAACCGAAAGCACAAGAATTCCATTCTGCACAAAACCAGTCGACTGGGGAGTCAACCTGGGGTCAACCGGCCGATCAACCTGCCCGGTTTGTGAATTCCAATTGAGCTCCGAGTGGTTTAGGCTACGATTTTCCTCATCCTTTTTCTGTTGCACTTCTTTTTCACACTATTTGGTCACCTCACACTGAAATTTACCACCTCTAAAAATTCACCATTCACATTTACCTCTCCCAATCAAATTCAACATATATTCACAAAGTCATGCCTAGAACCAAAAGAGCAAGACCAGAACTTGGACAGACCTCAAACCCTCCACCATGCCAACAACAACCTCAAATTTCAGCTTATCCAACTACTGATTTTCTTATTTATAATCATGAACAAGCCTTTCAACTATTCTGCAGTCGACCTATTGTCTCCGGGAGAAGGCTAAATCTTCCTCCTCAATATGATCCTCTGTTGGTTACCAAACTTGAGACTATGGGGTGGCTAAATTTAATAAATTTACCACAAAAGGTATATCCTTGTCTTGTGTCTCTATTTTATGTTCACTTGAAATGTACTGAAGATGGAGACTTTAGAATTATATCTTATGTAATAGATAAATCTATTGAATTTGACATCCTTGCTTTGGCACAAATTATTAGAGTTGAGCAAGGGGATATGCAAGTCTATTTTCACAGTGAGTCAGACCTGCTTGATATTGTTGGCAACATAAGTGAAGTATATACTATTATTTGTGAGAGTAGATTTACAGGAAGTAATTTATAAGCAAGACATTTGAAACCCCATCTTTGTATTCTCTATCGATTTATAATAGAAAATGTTACTCCCAAAAGAGGACATTTTGATGTTGTTCCAATTTTTAATGCTTGTTTGTTATATTGTTTTGAAGTTGGACACCAATTGAATTTATGGTATATACTCATGAAAGAAATGGTGGTCGCAAATCTTGGTCATATCACTGGCCGATCACTAGTTTTTGGAGCCCTGCTGACTAAAATTTTCAAAGCTTTCAAGATCAGACTTGTAGGTGAAACAGAGACTAAAATCTCTTCAGTGATTTCGGAGTAGACACTCACTCGAGTTGGCGGCGCTGAAAATTTATTGCAAATTCTGAATGCTCCAAATGCGCTAACAGATGATGCTCTCGAAGACTCCCATGATAATGCCATGCCACCAGGTCAATAACCTCAATATTGGACTGATTTTTTGACTACGGAACAAGAATAACACAATCAACGCGTTCAATGGGAACAACAAAACTGAAAGACGTCATGAGGTTACAAGCAATCGCATTGATCAAATTGAACATCAACTCAGTGAATCTACCATCACTACTTCCTTCCACCACCAACACCTGACAATGATCTTTAACGAGTTTGGATGTATTACAAATCTATGTGGTTTTTGGTTATTATGGATGTACTACTACTTTCCGTTTTTTCATTTTTGTGTTTTTAAAACTACTTTTATTTGTTTTTTTTTTAATTTTTTTATGGATGTAGTAGTGGTTGGTCTTTTTATATTTTTGTTAGTTTGTACTAGTAGTATGTGTTTTTTTTTTTTTTTTTTTTGAGTGGATGAAGAACTAGTATGTGGTTTTATATTTTATTCATGGATGCAGTTAAAATATCACTGCTCTTTTGTGGTTTTTTTTTTTTTTTAATTGACAGTGAGCCTGAAACTTTTTTAGTATAACACTGCCCTTACTATTGTTTTAAACTTACAATCAATTTAACAAGTCATCTTGTTGGTCTATTTCATAAAACTTGGAGTTCTTGACAAGATAGTGCAGTGTTGAATCATGCAGTTCAAGTACATCGTTGGATTAACATTTAGGTTGACACCAGTATTTGAACTAGCAGATACTATATAATGAGATGTTCAAACATCATTGTTTGAATAACAATTTTAGTTCAAACTACAATTTTCATTAAATAGATGCTGATTGTAGTTTTTAGCAAAATAGAGATAGGTTGGTGAGTATTGTTAACCAAATGTAAATATAGGAATTCACAATTTTATTCTGTTGGAGAAAAAGGAAAGAAATGAAGGAAAAGGGACACAGTAAAAACTTGAGAAATATCACCTAGTAATATTTCTGATAGAAATAAATAATAAAACCAATACACTTGGTACGATTCACATGTTATTTCTCAAATTTTCAACCCACTATCAACATATATTTAATAAAATATATAAACTATAAAAGAAGAAGAAGAAGAAGAAGCATATTCAACTGTTGAGTTAAAATAGATATGATGTCTTTAGGTGTCACCATTACTGAATTTAAAAGTAGAAGTAAAATAACAACTTCAAATGAAAAGAAAGCTATACACTACAACAAAAAAAGGTTTTTACGGCTCGCCATGCATACTCATGAAAGAAATGGTGGTCGCAAATCTTGGTCATATCACTGGCCGATCACTAGTTTTTGGAGCCCTGCTAACTAAAATTTTCAAAGTTTTCAAGATCAGACTTGTAGGTGAAACAGAGACTAAAATCTCTTCAGTGATTTCGGAGTAGACACTCACCTGAGTTGGCGGCGCTGAAAATTTATTGCAAATTCTGAATGCTCCAAATGCGCTAACAGATGATGCTCCCGAAGACTCCCATGATAATGCCATGCCACCAGGTCAATAACCTCAATATTGGACTGATTTTTTGACTACGGAACAAGAATAACACAATCAACGCGTTCAATGGGAACAACAAAACTGAAAGACGTCATGAGGTTACAAGCAATCGCATTGATCAAATTGAACATCAACTCAGTGAATCTACCATCACTACTTCCTTGCACCACCACCACCTGACAATGATCTTTAACGAGTTTGGATGAGAGATTGGATGTATTACAAATCTATGTGGTTTTTGGTTATTATGGATGTACTACTACTTTCCGTTTTTTCATTTTTGTGTTTTTAAAACTACTTTTATTTGTTTTTTTTTTAATTTTTTTATGGATGTACTAGTGGTTGGTCTTTTTATATTTTTGTTAGTTTGTACTAGTAGTATGTGTTTTTTTTTTTAAATTTTTGAGTGGATGAAGAACTAGTATGTGGTTTTATATTTTATTGATGGATGTAGTTAAAATATCACTGCTCTTTTGTGGTTTTTTTTTTTTTTTTAATTGACAGTGAACCTGAAACTTTTTTAGTATAACACTGCCCTTACTGTTGTTTTAAACTTACAATCAATTTAACAAGTCATCTTGTTGGTCTATTTCATAAAACTTGGAGTTCTTGACAAGATAGTGCAGTGTTGAATCATGAAGTTCAAGTACATCGTTGGATTAACATTTAGGTTGACACCAGTATTTGAACTAGCAGATACTATATAATGAGATGTTCAAACATCATTGTTTGAATAACAATTTTAGTTCAAACTACAATTTTCATTAAATAGATGCTGATTGTAGTTTTTAGCAAAATAGAGATAGGTTGGTGAGTATTGTTAACCAAATGTAAATATAGGAATTCACAATTTTATTCTGTTGGAGAAAAAGGAAAGAAATGAAGGAAAAGGGACACAGTAAAAACTTGAGAAATATCACCTAGTAACATTTCTGATAGAAATAAATAATAAAACCAATACACTTGGTGCTCATAAAAGACGATTCACATGTTATTTCTCAAATTTTCAACCCAGTATCAACATATATTTAATAAAATATATAAACTATAAAAGAAGAAGAAGAAGAAGAAGAAGAAGAAGAAGCATATTCAACTGTTGAGTTAAAATAGATATAATGTCTTTAGGTGTCACCATTATTGAATTTAAAAGTAGAAGTAAAATAACAACTTCAAATGAAAAGGAAGCTATACACTACAACAAAAAAAGGTTTTTACGGCTCGCCATGCACGCCGTAAAAACCCTTCTACGACGTTCAGCGCACGTCGTATTATGACCAGTCATGGAAAGTCATTCACTTTCAACGACATGCTTTGCATGCCGTTAAAAACTATTTAACAGCAGATTTTGTACGTTGTTATTACTTTTTCTACGACATGCTATAATACGCCGTTAAAAACTTATTAATGAGAGATTTTGTGTGTCGTTATTACTTTTTCTACAATTACTTTTGCACGCTGTTAATTGGTGAGAAAAATGACGCTGATTACGCACCATAAAATATGTAATACGATGGCTTATTATGCCTGCCGTAGAATATGTATTTTTATTTTTACTTTTAAATTCAGCAGGTTCTATTTGACCAATTTTGTATAATCTAACAAATATTACAAACAAACAGTACAAAACATCAATCAACCACCAAAATATTGTTTGAAACATCAAAAAGAAACTACATCCATACATTATAAACATTCAACAATTGTTTATACATTCCACACATTCGAAAACTATATTCTTAAGTTCTAAACTGTCCAAAGAGTTTAAACTATCCAAAACTATGCATATCTAAGTTTCTAAACATACCCAAAACTATGCATATCTAAATTTATAGACATGGCCAAACTTGCCCCTTCCAAGAGGCTTTCCAATGTCAAAGTCATTGAGAGTCCACTTTCTTTTCTCCACTGCTGTAATCTGAGGAAGCCTACAAAAATGAAGCCATAATTAACAACACTACTTCGTTCATTTCTACAAGTAAATTTCCTTGCACCTTGAAGAAAAAAATTATTATGTCTCTTTAATTAGTTTGAGGGGATTGCTAAAAGAAATTATCTTCACAGTTAAAAGTAACTTTTTCCAAACAATTTTTTTTTGACAAAATAGAGTGTCAACTTGCCTATCTGCTACAAACAGAGAAACCAACAGTGGAGCCAAATCTTGAAATAATTCTCTCTTCTAAAAATAAAAACAAAGACAAACACAAGTTTATTAGGCATAAATGTAAGAGAGCAGTTAGTATGAAAAGAATTCCATAGGAAAAAAAAAAAAGAAAGAAAAGAGAAAGAAATAACACAGCAGATGTCATTATCAGGATTAGATGAACCTGAACTTACAAATTATGTAAGACTTAAGAATTAGAGAAAAGAACTCAATCAATTGATTGAACATCAAATTACATAAAATTCACCTTCTCGGCCTTGGCAACAACCTTCGCAGATTTTCCATATAATTCTTCTCTAATAGCAAGCTGAGCTTTCAATTTTTTATCTCATAACCCTTGCAAATGTATATGATTTTCAGGGCAATAGAAGAAGAAAGAAATACAAGTGTCTAAGAATCTCAAACAGAAGTGTCATACCTCAACATTATCGCCTTCACCTCTAAGGTACTATTTTACTTTCATATTTATCTCATTCAAAATCTCCTGCAAACCAAAATTATCTATAGCGATCCCGGGTTTACCCTTGTTGTATAGTGATCCGGACATGTGTCCGTGGATGTTGGTAGTTGTTTATTATCTTGTTTACATCCTTTCTTACTTTGTATTTGAGTTATAGGATGTGTTGAGCGGGTTTGTTACAGGTTGGTTGAGTTTAGAAACCAAAACTAGTTGCCCAAACTTTGACCTGTCCGCTCGAGCGGGAATTGCACCCATCCAGTATTTCCTGTGCAGTGTTGGACGCTCGAGCGTGGGATTGGCCGCTCGAGCGGGATTGTGTGAGTGCCGCTCGAGCGGGGAGTTGGAAGCTCGAGCGGAGACCTGGTTCTGTAAAAGTTCTGG